>JAGFPH010011169.1:0-29609 GCA_018207615.1 Philaenus spumarius
ATACAAATAAACTGAAAACCATTTATTTATAGAGTTATTCTAATTCCCTGTTGTAAATTTCGTGAACCAAGTTACCATCATCGGAGGGTTCTAAATTTAAACTCATAACCTCCTAAAAACATAACTCATAATGGAATAATGTTCTTATCAGTTTAGATGTAGAACCCCGCCAATGATGGTAACTTTGTTACCAAAATGTACATCAGGGAACTCTATCAATAAATGTTTTTCAGTTTATTTGTGTAGTGTTATTTACCCAACTTGTTGTGGCTTCAGTGTTTGTAATTGTTTACATTCCCAACAGCACTCATTGAACATCTATTTAAAATTCAACCTTTGTACGTGAATTCAATTACAATACAATTAATATAAATCGGAAACATTGTATCTATCAAGTTAATGATACGTCATGTAAAATGGTTTACTATTAATTATACATTTTATTCAAACTCATAAAACGTCTCTGAAGTTATTTCTACCAAGTGGCTTAAGTCAACTCTCAAGCCAAACAAGTTTTGATTTGAAAAGCGATCTGTTGAAGCCTCCAAATTAAAACTTTGTATACATTAATTTATCTTACAAGGTGAATGCACATAAAATCATGCCATCTTTCCATGGTGGTATATTAATTTATACAGGGTAATTCCCGAAGATATGCAGAAACTTCGGGAGCTCATTCTACAAGTAAAAGTAAAGAAAACAATTATACAAACATAGGTCCGAAAACGCTTTGTTTCCAGATATCCGCCATTTTGTTTTTATTTTTACAAAATAGTTAATATCTAGAGAAATGATTGACTGATTGGGTTCAAACTTGGCATGAAGTTTAACCTAGAAACGGTCTATATGCGATTATATCCAATCATAAATTTAAAAATGGCGGCTGTTTGAAAATTTCAAACCTAAATTATTCAAAACTGTACATTTTAACAAAAAATATCGAGACACCTTTTTTGCAGCCCTTTTAATTCTCTATCGGATGGTGTAACTGTCAACACAATCGGATGAAGTATAATAGCTAAGTTAAAGATAATAACAGCAAATGTACATACAATATTGTTGTGTTTACTGTGTTGGTATAGTATGCCTGGTTGAACAAACCAATTATTACACATAACTTAACTATTAACGTTCATCTGATTGTTTTGACCATTACACCATCCGATAGGTAATCAAAAGGGCTTAAAAAAATGTGTCTCGACATTTTGTGTTAAAATGTTCGGTTTTTGAGTATATTAGGTTTGAAATTTTCAAACAGGAGCCATTTTGAAACGTTTTATTGGGAGTAATCGCTTTTTTTAGATATCCTATTATTAGGTCATAGTTTGACTCAATCAGTCAAACATTTCTTTAGATATGAATTGCTTTGTAAAAATAACAAAAATAAAATGGCGGATAACCCTGAATTAACATCTTTCAAAGTACATAGATTGAAAACATACATTCCTCAGAACACATCCACAAACATATGACGTTATCTATTTAGTAGATTGTAGAATATTCGAGTACACGTGGAATTCTTAGTTTTCCCTAAACTAACGTAACCTAAACCAAGAAGTTAGTTCGATAAAACACGGATTTGGAACTTAATTGTTGTTGTTAAATATACACAAACGCTAACTATTTTCTTACAATACTTTTATTAAAAACATTCTATTCAAATGATTGATACAAGATTAGATCCAAACTATGTCAGGCGTTGAGGAAGGAATGCAATTACTGTGGAGTCCTTGTGCCTAGCTTTTAAGGATATAAAGATGGAAGTGCTTAGAATTTGTAATGAAATTTACTGGAAAATAATCTAATATACAGTAGTTGGACATCATCGTACTTAAATAATTAAATTATCATAAATATTAATTTGCCCATTACGTCAATTATTTTTCAAAAGAATTTTATAGATGAAGTGTAATTTTAAACATTTTACAATTCAAATTTACAGAAAATAACGAAAGTATCACCGTATTTTAAAAATAACTTTCAATTAAAAAAATTACTTGGTGTTATTTAAACGGGGGAACAATTCTGTAAGAACTATCTCTTAGTTTGGAAGAAGCAGTTAACGTGAGCTCTTGACAAATTTACCGATTTGAAGCCCAAACATTCCGACTTTCCCCAAAAATACACAATTTATCATTTCCTCCATTTACGTTTGTTAATGGTTGTTTTTAAAAATATTTCAAAACCTTTTTCGTGCATCTATACAGGCCTAATTGACATGTTTGGTGCAAATTTGTTCGAAATCGATTCAATAGTTTTCTCTCTAGCTAATAATAATAATATTTATTAGTTAATTTCCTACTCTAATACAATTATGAAGTCACAGTGAATCTTTTTTATACTTTTAATAAAGTATGTGACAGTTTCTGGTACCGTTTATTTAAGTGCGGAATATTAGCTTTGTTTTTGTTAATATAATTTTCTATATTTTTTTTGAATTTTTAAACTAAATTATAAAACATGTTCTTTATTTCAAAGATAGTGGCTGGTTGAAGGAGTGTTATGCCTGTACCAACTTAGTTTTTAACAAAATTTTTATTCACAGAAGTTAGTGAATTTTTTGGAAATGTGTGTAATAAAAATTGACCAGTTTCAATAAAATAATCGGCATATTATATTTTAGCAAAGTTTAAAAAGTAGACATTTTTTCAGTAGAAATATTTGTATGCTTAAAAAACTTGTGTTTATTTTAAAATGGGAATGATAGGATAGACAAGCGAAATTGCAACGTATTTGTAAGAAGTAACTTTTTTCTATTTTTGTTTGTTTATAGTATTGGGGTAGTTAAAATATTTTCATTTTGTTTTATTGGTTGTTCTTCACTAATTTAAAATCTTGTTATATTGTAATAATTTAATGATTTTTTAGACTCTAAATAAGGCTAAGTCTCAAATTTATGATGGATTAAGCTGAGTGCTTCAGCCTCTAGCCTATACTAATATTATAAAGAGGTAAAATTTGTTTGTTTGTGCAGGGAGTAATTTCCGGAACTACTGAACTGATTGAAAAAATAGCTTTACTAATAAAAAGCTACACTATCCCTGAGTACCTGGTTAACACAGGCTATATAATTAATTTTAATAAAAACATTTTTTATTTCAATATTTGTAAATTTAGTAAAAAAAATTATTAGGTTAAGCCTAGACTGACGAACCAATACATATTTCTTGAATGTATTTACATTCATGACCATAGCAACGAATTGAATAAAATACCAGATAAAACAGCTGTTTTCTCTAATTTTTCCATTAACCCTAGAACCGGCAAATAACACCGGGATGCGATCACATCGTGTTGAGTCAACACATTTGTAACGGGTGATTGTCTCGAATATTTGACTCTCTAAAAATCTTCCAATCTCAAAAAGACAAAAACCGTTGGAAAGGAATAATTTAAACTTTAATTTTTGTTTTTACAAGTTTTTTTTCTAAAACGTTTATTGTGTATTACATATGTAATCATCGTTGCAGTTAATTAGTTTTCTACAAATCGATCGGCTCCCGAATATTCATCGGACTTCATTATAAAACGTATTAAAATAACTCAACTTTCGTCCCTCTCTACAGCCCGCCCAGTATTTTTTCTGAGTCGAACCTATATACCGTTGGATTCGTCACCATTTCCACTATCTAAAACTGCCATCCAATCAAAAATCGGTCAAATAGTTGTAAAGTAATGGGGCGTTTTGTAGACCCCCTGCAATTGGTATTTTTTCAACCAATAAACAGCCTTATTTATAACACGTGATATGTGAGTGATCTAATTCTATATTTTGAAATATTTTTATATGTTTGTACAGAGGATGCATCAAGCTACTATTTCGTGTAAACCAAATATGTTTTTCTCGAACGGCTTGTTGTCTACGACCGTGGGAAAGAGACATTGTTATAAGGTTCTCAAACCTAGGCCGTAAATTCAAATTTAACGGCTTTTTGCCCTATGCAGCGTATAGCCGAGCAACCCGTGTCCTTGTATTCCAAACACCAACTAGAGATTTCCGTATTTGTCCTCACTTTTGTAATTCAAATAATTCCAAGTCAAACACTTTTATGAAAAGATAATTTACTAGTATAGAGTTCAATTCTTTGATTTATTCTATACACTTTGTTATAATAATATTTGATTTTTGAGCAATGCATATATTCCTAAATTACGTTTCAAACTTGGCATAGTTTTGATAGCAGTCTTGTAGTAGGGAACATAAAACTGGTGTTTTCAAAATAAGAAATTTGAAATTGATAAATATTTTTATACAGTTCTATTTAGAACTATATTACGAAACTTTTTACTTTTATGGAAAAAATTACAAAAAATTTTTACTACATTTTATTTATTTATTTTTATTTTATTTTACTGTCACATTACATTTTATATTATAGCTATAGCTATAAAAACATAACATAGCTGTCAACAAAACATAGAAAATATAAAAACAGATAAAATTTTAGTGCCTTAAAGCTAATTTATACTAACCTAATTACAAATTTAAAACATCACATTATCATTTAAAAATTCATTTACATTGTAAGTAAGCTTTCTCTATCAAAAACTCTTTTACACATTTAAAAAAAAACAAACATTTTTAATTTCCTTAATATGCAGAGGAAGCTTATTAAAAATTTTTTTGCCCATATATTCGCTAGTTCTTTCATATATATTACTGCGATGTTTAGGTAGTTGGAAGTTTATTTTGTTCCTAGTCCCATATTGATGAACATTTTGTTCGTCCAACAAAACATCATGGTTGGCTTTAATAAATAATAAGCATTTCAAAATATACAAAGATGGAAGTGTCAACAGTCTCCTGTCCCTAAAAATTGTTTTGCATGAACTAGTTTTACTCAAACCATACATGCAATGGACATACTTTTTCTGAATTTTAAAAATTGAAATTAATCCTGTTGCACCTCCCCAAAGCAAAATTCCATATTGCATGACAGAGCAAAAACTGCCTTGGTAAATCATTACTCTGGTTTTTAAATCAATTATATTTCTCAATACTGACATCTGGAAGCATGAAGTATTCAATTTTTTTGAAAGTATCTTAAAAAAAGGCTTCCAGTTCAAATTTTTGTCAATATAAAGTCCCAAAAATTTTGTTATATGTATGGAATTATGCTCTGCACCTTCAAAACTGACCTTCATTTCTATTGGCTGTCTACTCTACCTAAAGTTGAACTTTTACCTTTCGTAACTGAACGTGTTTTGTTTCTTGAGCTAATAACTTTGTAAATTTTACATCTGTGATTTTTTACTGGCATATATAAATTGTTTAACTCTTTCTCTACAAAAAAAGCTATGGAACACTTTTTGGATTGGGGTTCATTTACTATTTTTGGCTTATTTTTGAAAAAAAATGTTTGCAAACGCCAAAAAATCTATTTTTGTTAACATTGCCGGTTCTAGGGTTAAAAAATAGAGCGTTTAAAGTCACAAAACTACTAAATATTATTTATGTAGTATAAGTTTTGTCAATAATCTCACCCTTAGTTTCAGAGAACTGCACAACGCATGCGTATAACATATACATACTACTTTGAAAAGTAAACCTTCCCATACCCCGCAAAAATGTGAAATATGTAATTTTATTACTTTAAATATGCTAAATATATAAAACTGAAGTGCCTTCTTGTGGTGAGTTTTATAGTAATTTCAAATTTACAATCAACAGCTGATTAGTGGAATCTCACTACATGTTTCTAATAATTCGACAGTTGATCAAAGTTTTGACTTATTTTCTTGATTGTTAAACCGGTATAAGTGTGTTCGTTTTTAAACTTTGTTATTTTGTTCAGTGGTAAAATATTTACTAACAAGGAGATTAGAAAATTACCAGTTTTGAAAAGTTTATTATACAGGGTGGACCAGCTAAAGTGTGACAATATCTAACTTTTAAAATACGATTCGGACAAAAATGTTTAAATAGAACATCTACCCTTAATTTTTGATACCTTTTGGCCTGTGTATAAACATTTTTCAAAATCTTAATTTTTTAAATGGAAATCCCCATTTGTATGATTTTTTGGATTGTATGGGCAATTTTAAGGCTTTTTTGTTCTTTAAATTTGTTTTGATAAACTAACGGTTCTCATGTAAAATGAAGTCGAAGTTTCATTTTCTTGCAGCTAATCACTCATAAAGGTTACAATAACCAACTTCTAAACCATGCTTCAGACAAAAAACTTTTTTTGGGGCACTTGCCCTTAATTGTTGTCACCTTTTGGACAATGCATAAAAAATTTCAAAATAGTTAGGTCTACAGGTAAAAAAAAATAAACATACTCTTTTTATGTTACAATACTTTATCAAAGTTGTTTTATCATGGTGTACATTAAAGCAAAATGACATAAAATTACTCTAAAAATGTAAAAAATATTTTACAAGAAGTCCTCGAAATGATTTCCTTTCATTGCGATGCAACTTATCATTATGTCATAGAAATGTTGTCGAACTCTTTGCAGCATCAGTGGTGTTACTAGCAAACAGGCCTGTCTGATTCTTTATTTCATGTTGGCTCTTGTTGTGGGCGCGGTTTCCATGATTCGTTCCTTAAGAAATCCCCAGAGGAAGAAATCCATCACAGTAAGATCTGGCGAGCGAGCTGGCCAGCTTACAGGTCCTCCTCGTCCTATCCATTTTTCTGGATAGAGTTGGTCCATCATAAGCCTACTGCAGACAGCGAAGTGCGATTAGCTGTAAGAAAATGAAACGTCGACTTCATTTTACAGGAGAACCGTTAGGTTTATAAAAAAAATGTAAAGAACAAAAAGTCTTAAAATTGCCCATAAAATAAAAAAAAAGTCATACAAATGGGGGGTTTCCATTAAAAAAAAATTAAGTCGGCCGCCATTTTGGATTCAAAAGGTATTAAAAATTAAGGGCAGATGTTCTATTTAAACATTTTTGTCCGAATCGAATTTTAAAAGTTAGCTATTGTCACACTTTAGCTGGTTCACCCTGTATAATGCTTGACGTGTGTACAGAACACACAGAAAAATGTTTGCAGGCTATATACATGTTTATGTGTATGTTAATAATCATATATTAATCACACGACACAGTTGGACTTAAATATAACCATAATTATTGATTTTCAAAAATCGTTACCGTAGTGCACAGCTAGTGTTTCATTAACTGTAAACCTGGGTTGGAAGAACAAATACCCGGTGGCCATTTGGTAGTTTAAAATATTCAGGACGAAAAGTTGGTTGAGGAAAATTAACCGGGACACAGAACAAACCACTGAGTGATTTTAAAATATGAGGTGCATTGAGTGTAGCGATATAAAATAATTCTGTGGTAAGAAATAATGTGGGAGGATGTCAGGAATAATAGATTTTTGGAGTTGGTTGTAAATAAATGAACAAATATGTGATATAGTCATCTCATGAGAGTCATTAGATGTAGGCATAAAGTATCCTTTCTGAGAATACATGTTTAGTGAATACCCTAATTTAGTTTAATGGATTTTTATACAAATCTAAAAGTATAATTGTATGGTTCAAGTTCCTAAAACATATAAACTTAATTTTAGAAATTCACTCAACTCACGGCATCAGTTCAGCTGCGTGATTGAATTATTTTTTATCTAC
Organism: Philaenus spumarius; assembly: GCA_018207615.1. Lineage (NCBI taxonomy): Eukaryota > Metazoa > Arthropoda > Insecta > Hemiptera > Aphrophoridae > Philaenus > Philaenus spumarius. Next base: position 7,593 of record JAGFPH010011169.1, read on the forward strand.
TTAAAATGAGTAGGAAATACCCAATTTCTGTGTAGATTAGATTATCAATGAACATTTTACAAGAGATTTATTTACATTTCTTTACGACTAAGAGAGAAAACCTTTTGCAATATTTACACATATAACTGTTTTAAATAAAGATCTAGGATTGATCATAACTTCAATTCTTAGTTGGTAAATAATATTATTATACACTTAGGTATTTCTAAAATGTCAATAGCCTATCTTACTTGTATAAAGCTAGACGGTAACACTGATTCACTGACATTAATTACTAGGCACTTGCCGTAATCGGACCCCCCTCGAACTTATACTTGAATTAAAGCTCTCGACGAGAAACGTTTGAGAAAATTGCCAGAATTGAACATTTTTTAATTTTAGAAGCACCTTTTGGGCGGGAAATTTTTTAAAGATTTTTTTTTTGAGCGCGTTTAGCAAGAAAACGGTAAGAGATAGAAAAAAATGTTCAGTACAAAAGTTGTAGACAATTTAATTTCACACGGGAGATTTTCCATCAGATTCAATATCCAATCATCCGTTCAGCCGCTATTCACCCGAGAAGAAGCTCCGGCACACAATCCTTCAAATTTTCCAAGTTAACCTTATGGAGATAATGTTTAATGAGTTTGAGTCATCTGCCAAATAAAACAGCCCATTTATGCTAGGTCACCTATGTACAAACGAGCCAATTAACGAGATTCTTTAGCGAATTTTCCAACTGCGAGCGAAGCAAAGCGTCCAGGGGCAGAGCCCCTAGTTAAAAATAATTACTGTAAAATACGGCTGTTCAAACCCACCTAGCGATTTTTACTGCGGTTGGAGTATATCTGATCCAAGGCCGAGGGCCGGAGTACACAATTTTTCACTGCTACGCCAATTTGAAATTTGTAAACATGTGCGTCCTTAGCAGTGAACGTGTTAACACGTAAAATCATCTCAAAAGATAACATTTTTAGAAGCTGCGTTGTTCATTTTAGTAACTTATACACTTTCAGTTTGAAATTGTGGAACTTTATATAAATGTTTCCACCTACAAGGCAATTTAAAGTTACGGTTGTATCAATCAGCGTTGAGAGACAATTAGATTTCAGAGAATGTGTTGTGAATGTAACATTAGCTCCAATGTGTCTGTTCGCATATCTTAGTTAGTTAGGTCATTACATGTGCGGCATGGTAAATTTAACGAAACATACCATTCAACATAATCTCCAAGTTCAATCCCGTTCGTTTCCGAGGGCAGGCGATTTCGTAGGTTCTAACCTGACTTAATTACCTGTATTATTCCGCTCCGTAGACTTCATCCTCCAGCCTGTCTGTTTATTAGCGAATTTCCATAGGAAAAATGAGCTATTGCAGTGGCTCTTATGGTGAGACCCAAGGTCGGGAGTAGCAAATGAGCACCGATCATGGTCCCCAGAACACGTTTTGGGGTGTCTTTAAAATTCATATATATTATACAACGAACCCCACGTTGGCTGCTCCAATTATACAACGGAACAATTCAACGTGTTCTTTTGTTGTATAATAAGTTACAACACCTACTGGAAGCCTTTAGCCAAAATTTTATCTTTAGCTTAGGTGATGCAACTGGGTGTCTGATACCTATTTCTATAAGTATTTCGACTGACTCTAACACTTTAAAATAGCTTCCAGAAATTAATAAGTTTACTAGCTCTGAATTTAATTTACGAGAACTCTTGATTATTTTTGATCTCAGGGAAATGAGAACAGTGGAACAGCCCTTATAACTTACCTTATTTGTGCTTTGATTATTTCTACAGCTAAACACATTTATTAGACTATTTCTAATAAAGGAAATTATCATGAATGGATAACCATAAACAGGTAATTGATTACTCTCAGTATTTCAGTATAAAATTTAATAATTAATTTATTCAAAATCAAAATCAAAACTTTTTCAAAATTAAACACAAACAACTCACTTTTCTCACTGTCTGCTTGTACATACAATTTCTATCCAATATTAATGTTAAACCTATAATTCTAATTTCTAATAGGCTTGGCAGACAGTCTAATTTTATAATCAATTTAATTTTAATTTATTTGAATTTAATTTATTTACATTTATTATTTAAATTTAGGGAATATCGATTTTACATTTATTTAATTTCTGATTTGAATTTAATTTGAAACTAACCTATCTCAACCAGTACTTTAAATATTTTTATTGAATTTACTCAGGCAATTAATTAAAATGGGGGACAACGTATTCTCGTTTACACAGACCTTAATTCAGCGTTTTTCACCTCCGGTTTTCCGTGATGGATGCCGCTATGTTGATGGGCTGGTGCTGGAGCTGATATGATGCTGTGTTTGGTAGCCTGGATTTTCTGATTCAAAGTTGTTGGGTTGATATGATGGCTACAGATGTACTTGAAGAGCAGATCTGGTAGAATCTAGTAGAGTTACAGTTGATCCTATTTCTTCCTTGGTTCGTGAGAAGTGAAGTTCCGTTTAGAAGATCATGTCCTGAAGGATTGCCTATGTCGTCTCAGTATCACCAAATAGAGTTATTTTTGCATTAACTCATTTGGATAGGCCGTAGAGTTACTCCTGAAGAACTAATTCTGACTTGTAGTTTATTTTTGAAAGTTATTTAAGTTAACGAAGAAAAAATATAATAGTAGTGCTCGTGATACTAAGGTTTTTTTAACATAACACGTAGTATACGAACTGGTAGAATAATATTTGCTGCAGAGTGACGTAAAGTCTACATTCGTAAAAATTTGAATCTAGAGTGAGTTTTTGGATTTTCCGCGTTCAAGCCTTTATACACTTCGTGACGTCATTTCTTACATACCCTTTCCCTCATTTTTTTAGTATGCTAATTATCCTTTTGTATTAACTTTTTTGGTCTAGAAATATGTCTAAATTCGCACTGGTTAAATTTATCTAATTTTCTTCTTTTCTTTTCCTTCCATTTTCCTGGAAAACACCAATTTCCCTGGTTAATTTGGTTGTTAGTTGACGCCCCTTTCTGTAACCACTGCTTCATCCCTTCCACTTTGACCATTGCATCTTACTTGTTTTTGATTTCTCGCTGTATCTTTTTTTCCTTTTCATTTTTCCTTAATTTTCCTTTTTCACATTTTCCAGATTGTTTTTGGCTATCCGTACGTTTTTGAATCGTGTCTGTACTGTGATTTTTACGCGTGCGCGGCAGGTCTACGCTTTTCCGCGACTTCCGCTACTGTCTTTCGCGTTCAAAGTCTTTTTTGTTTGTTTACGCCGATTGTCTTTAACACCTGTACAGTTCTAACACTTTTCACCATTTTTACTTATTTTTTCTCTTCTGGGACTTAGCCTACAATCGCAAAAATGTTCTTTGGGGGTTTTTTATTTACTACGCGAAAAATATTTAAGTTACTGGTTTCCTAACGATACAATGTTAATCTAACCCTAAATCTCTTTACTTTATTATTATTTAAAATTCAAAAATTCAACTTTTATTACTTTAAAAGGCGTGAAAACTCTCACCATTTTATCTTAATTAAATTTTACTTTTTGTTCCCTTTTTTACACAGAACTATTAATTCTCTAATAACTCTTGTGAGTGAAAACCTTTGATTTTAATTATTTCTCCCTTTTTAGGGTGTGTGAAATTTGACACTTAAGCTAACGTTTTTATTTTCAATAATTTGACTTTTTCTTATTTATCCTTTTATTTTTATCTACTTATGTAGATTCCAAAAATGTCTGACTTTTTCAGTTTCGAGTTAAATTGAACTTTTCCCTTAACTTTAACCCCTGTTTACTTTGGTAGTGTTACCTTTTATGATTTGAAATTCACACGGCCGTAACTCACGCGTTTAGCGCTACGTATTAAACCATGAAAATTACAAATGCATAAAATTCCTGGATTCCTTTATTCCCCTAAAACTCAGCTACTTTCAGGCTAAGTCAGATTTCTTTTCTTGACGTGTCCTAGATCAAGGTTCGTTTTGGGAGATAAGCCTTGCTAGATTTAACTTGTATTTTTGACTAACAATTGACACTCACCGAAGTCCGGCCTTGAAAACATCGAATTTTATAACTTAATATAAAAACCGATTTTTTACGCCTTATAACGGCTAATATCCGTTGTAATATATATATGTGTTCGCACTCTAGCGGCCGCATTTTAAGTCCGATTTGGTTCAAATTTGGTACACATGTTGGTTGTCTATGTGGCTCGGACGAGTTCGTTAGCAAAAAAAAATCCAACAACCGGAAGTACGTTTTTTGACCAGAAGTAACTATTATTTGAGATTTTTACTACGAGAATGAAATTTTTTTAGAGTGTTTTTCTAAAAATATAAATGTAGGATGTTATTCTGCACATTTTGTTTTTTTACGCGACCTTGAAGCTCGCTTGGTTCCCCCAAAATCGACCAAAAGGTAAAATACCATAAAAGTACCCGGTTCGAAGCCAAGTGGTGCAAACTCGCGAGCCCACTAGGCGCAAACACATTCTACTAATACATTGCGTACACACAAACAGCTGTTCAACGCCTTCGTGAGTAGACCTATTTCCCAAATTCTTGGTTGAAACCCTAAAACATAGGCATATAAACTTAATTTTGGAAATTTGCTCAACTCACGTCAGCGGTCCAGCTGTGTGGTCGAATTATTTGTCATTGTGGTTGTGTTTATATTTTCTGATTTTGAAATGAACAATGTAAGGTCGGTAGGTTTTTAAAATAGTATTTAAGTAAGAGAAATTTGATCTCAACAAGTTCATCTTATTCTAAAGTCACTATTAGTATACAAATATACAAAAAGGGTTAATTGTGCGGACAGTAACCGTTTATCTAGCAAATCATGTAGAGTGTTTCGTAAATTTTGTCACAGATTTTCTGTGATTGTTCCAAAGTAAACATCAAATCACTGTTCATTTGTCTAAAATCATTTCCTCTTTATTGTCCTTAACCTTAACCTTATAATTTGTACACGATCCTCAAATTATACACTACGAACTGTCCTATTCCAGCCAGTGTCTCTCAGTTGAAAGATTCATCCTCTCTTAATCTATTGTGCAGGCTAAGAAAAACATTAGCTGATTGAATTTGACGATTTAGACAATAATTAATTTGCATACAGTCTGGCTTCACCAAGTGCATATCACAATACTCAGTATTTGTGTAACTTTCCATAATTAATTAAGAAAAGCAAAACACAGTTTAAAACACGAAAAACTTAATGCTACAATTTTTCTAAAGCCAATATTATGGATACAATATTGTTTGTTGGCTTTTTAGAGTAATAATAAATTCAACAAAAACAGAATCAGCTGAAGCCGATTGTTACTATTATCACAAACAATAGGACAGACAACAAAACTCGAATCAGCCGCCGTCTACGAATCAGATTTGATTAATCAGATGGCAATATACAGTTTAGTAACTAAGACAACTCTTAAAAGTAGGATACATTTAATAAAAATGTATGTAAACAAACAGTTTTTCTGAGTAAAAATAAATTAAACGCGTTTGATTAAATTTATTATTGCAATCAATTATTATTTATTTTGTTTCGTTGTTGCATTGTCGTCCGATCCAGGACATCGCCCCAAAAAAGGAGCGTGCACTGTCTGGTGAAAAATTAATTATCGGCCTGGCCATGAGTCCGTTATTCTCCAACCAATTACAAAAATTAAAGAACTAATCGATTGCGAATTCAATTTGCTAAAATAGATACTGTTGAAGTTTTTTCGAGAAAGCTCTTGATTTTTCGTTGTTTCCATTTTAAAGTTTTAAACAGCCGCCATTTCGAAAATATTTAAGTTAAGTCAACTTAATCTTTGTCCCATGTAGGAAGTACTAATGCAAAGGGTTGATAAAATTTGGTATTTTTTCGTTAAGTAAATTTTAAATATGAATTTTTAATAAAAAACGCATTTTGATCACAGTAGGACAACTGAAATGATTTTAGTCAAATGAACAGTGTTTACTTTGGATGAAGGAACACGACAAAAAATATATGTGACAAGAGTGACGAAACACTTCTGTATGCTGTATTAATTTCTAAAGTCAAGAAAACGTATATTCGCGTTCTCAAAATTATACATGAATAATTTAATTGCAATACAAATTAACAGAAATCAATATCTTAAGTTTGGTGAAAATATTTCTCTTGAGGAAAGTCAGTAAATCTGTCTTTATATTAAAATATCCTTTATATTCCACGAATACACCCGGATAGTGCATTACATGATTGCTTTGAATGCAAACAACAGAACAATTTAATCAAACTACAAGTTTACAACCACTTTTAATTATCTTGAAGTACATTAAAGTACTGAAACTGCAGCACTTGTAAACGACTCCATTAAACTAATTGCATTTCAAACCACTAGGGTCGCTGTATATCTGTGTAAGCGGCTTTGTCCTGCCGGAGTGACGGACTGATAGAATCAACGTACACTAAGAAACTAATTAAGATACAAATACGAAAATTGTAAAGTACATTCTATGAGTTCATAGATAGACTCACACGAAGAAAGAATTTTACAAAATTTACTTTTAAAAGTTAAAAATAGTGAAAATTTAAGGGGGGGGGGAGGAGTGAAACTCCCAGCCCTATAACAGATAAAACAGCTGATTCGCATCAATAACATAGCAATGCATTTACATTCATTATAATAGCAACCAAGTTATCAAATTTATAATCAGTTAATTATTCTTCACAACAGTTAAACAAACACAAACAAAAAAAAATACGAAAATGCTTATTGTATTATAATTATTTAAACCTCTGTTGTTACATATTATAAATTAAATATCAAATTTGTACAAAAACCTAACACAAATTTAGGTTAGGCCTATATTGAACCAAACCGGTTTCTTTAAAACATTTACATTTATTACGATATCAAACAAATTGAAAGATTAATAAACCGTACCAGGAACTGGCACATACTTTCTCACAAATACATTTTTTAAATTACTAAACAGATTCATTGTGACTTGTAGGGTGGAGTAGGAGAGTTTTTTTTACTAAAGTTGGAGATTAACTAATAAATATTATTATTATTATTATTATTATCTAGAGAGAAAACTATTCGATCGATTTCGAAAAAATTTGCACCAAACACGTCAATTAGGTCTTTATAGATGCATGTAAAAAGGTTTTGAATTTTTTTTTTAAACAACCCGCTTTATGGCCAAAAAACCCTCAAAATCAGTTATTATTATTATTATTAGCTAAACGAGAATTTTTAGAAAGAAGCGGGTTTTTGTAAATGGTAGGGCACATTAAAGGCTACAAATAAGCCAAATTTGATCAAAATCGTTAGAGCCGTTTTTTTATAAAAAATAACTGATTTTTGGGGGGGTTTTTGGCCAAAAAGGGGGTTGTTTTTCAAAAATTTTCAAAACCTTTTTTTGTGCATCTATACAGGCCTAGTGGACATGTCTGGTGCAAATTTGGTTGAAATCAATCTAATAGTTTTCTCTCTAGCTTTGTATACTTTTATTAAAGTAGGCGATTAACTAATAAATATTATTATTATTCGCTAGAGAGAAAACTATTCGATCGATTTCGAACAAATTTGCACCAAACACGTCAATTAGGTCTTTATAGGTGCACGTAAGAAGGTTTTGAAAAATTTTGAAAAACAACCCCCTTTATGGCCAAAAAACCCCCAAAAATCAGTTATTATTATTATTATTAGTTAAACGAGAATTTTTAGAAAGATGCGGGTTTATGTATATGTTAGGGCATATTAAAAGCTACAAATAAGCCAAATTTGATCAAAATCGTTAAAGCCGTTTTTTTATTTTTGGGGGTTTTTTGGCCAAAAAGGGGGTTGTTTTTCAAAATTGTTCAAAACCATTTTTCGTGCATCTATACAAGCGTACTGGGCATGTCTTGTGCAAATTTGGTTGAAATCGATAGAATAGTTTTCTCTCTAGCCTTGTATACATACATACATACATACATACATACAGACATACAGACATACATACAGACATACAGACATACAGACAGTCATTTTGTAAAAACCACTTTTTTTGGATATTTCCCAAAACGGATATTTCCACAAAAATCTCAACATCGATTTTTTTTGCGATCACTATACTTTTTCTATACTATAGTATAGTGAGAAAGTAAAATTATGTGCGTATGTTACCGGGCTGATAAAAGAATTGAAGATATGATGCGATGAACTTAAATCTGATGGGGGTCCCACGACCGCACACATTTAGTTTTTTAAATATATATATATAATAAAGAATACGAAAGTAAATAGAACGACTAGATACGATACAGCTTCCTCAAAAAATACTTCTACTAAACTGCGCACTAATCCAGAAAATCTGTCCAGCCATGACGCAGCCTTTTGAATAATAGATGCCAAGTCTGTTCTGAATTCTAAACCATTAACAAGGTAATGGAAAACTATTGTCCTGTTAATTTCTTGATAAGGCTGTCTCGGACTGGTTACTAAATCAAGCTGGAAAGCTTTGAATAAACACTCGGTTTAGGCTTTTAATCCACCTCAAGTAATTATAGCTTTATAGGTTAAAGTTGGGTTAACCATATCGCGGCAGCGTTGCCAACGTATGAGCAAGAAATTCTCTAATACGAAATTGTAATGTTCAATTCTATTTCTAAACTCAATTATTAAATACAAACACAATAAACGGTACCAGGAACTGGCACATACTTTCTGACAAACATATTTAAATTAATTATTGAACAGATTCACTGTGATTCATAATTGTATTTAAAGTAGGAGTGGGTATACATAAGGAAGGAGAGTAACTAATAAGTATTATTATTATTATTAGCTAGAGAGAAAACTAGTCGATCGTTTTTGAACAAATTTGCACCAAACATGTCAATTAGGCCTGTATAGGTGCACGAAAAAGATTTAGAAATTTTTTGAAAAACAACCCCATTTTTGGCAAAAAAACAACAAAATCTGTTATTATTATTATTTGCTAAACGAGAATTTTTAAAAAGATGCGTTTTTTTCCGTACGATAGGGTACATTAAGGGTTTGGTGCAAATTATTTCGAAATCGATTGGATAGTTTTCTCTCTAGCTTTGTATACATATAGACATACAGTCATACAGAGAGACATTTTGTAAAAACCATTTTTTTTTCGACTTAAAACGGATATTTCCACAAAAATCTTAACATCGATTTTTTTTTTCAATTACTATACTTTTTCTATACTATAGTATAGTGAGAAAGTAAAATCAACAAAAAGGCTTACTTTATTATACGTAATTCAAACATACGTTGTTACATATTATAAATAAAATAGCTAATTTTTACAAAACATTAATACGATTTTTGGTTATGCCTATATTGAACTAAAACAGGTTTCTTTAAAATCTTTAAATTTATTACCACAGCAACAAACTTAAAATCAGGTAATCATTATTCTTCGCAACAAACTTTTTTCGTCAGGTTAGGTAATATTTGAATACGTAATTAGTGATAATTTACTTTTGTTTGAAACTAACAATACTTTTATTTTCAAATGTTTGATAAATGTATTCATATTAAATTGCGAATTGATTCCCAGTCGTAGCGTAAATGGTTTACCTGCATTGTTGTGTATTTAATAACAGACATCAATATCCCCGTGCCAAGGTCATAAATCCACGAGCATTATTCTGTAATGCAATTACTATCGTTCAATCAAGATTAACTCAACCGAAACTGATAAAATAAAATTGAGTATTCTATGTCTATGTAATTACTCTATATTCAGAATGCTTTCAAAATACATAGCCATCGTAGCTGTTGTAAACGGGTTAGCACTGAACAAGGATCTGCTGAAGTTTGGTCAAGTTTACGTTTGTAACATTACCCACGATTCGTTTTAAGGGGCGATCCTACTGAAAATGGTCAAAAACCCCTAAACATTTTTTCTTTACTAAAATTTTATTTAGATCCTCATGCATAAAAAAAACATAACAACTTGATATATATATATATTTCATGGAGATAAACATTTTTAAGTTGAAAACTTTAGTCTTTGATCTGTTACCGAAGAATGTTGGGAGTGAATTTAAAAAGATTTTTATAGGCCTACCTGAATTGTTTTGTGTATGTATCTTGACCAAAAATGTTTTAAAAATTAATACTAATAGTACTTTTAATTAATACAAACTAAAATGGTGAATTAGGACCACTTATTTTGTCTTAAATATAACAAATACCATTATTTTTAGAAAACGCGCGATTTCCGAAAGTAGAGAACATGAAGGGAGAAGAGTTAGTTTACTAAAAATGCTAAGGCTCAAAAAGTATTAGAGATACAGCAGTGAAATTTTGCATGCTTGCTCTTTACACATACAGGCACAAAGTTCTGCATGGGCTTTCCATTATGTAAAGTAGTTTTTATTATTTTAATTTTGTATGAACAATTTAAAAAATTACGAAAATATTTAAAGTTTAAAACTTTGTAAAGATAAAATCTGAAGAAATAATTAATAAAAATGAATGCATAACTTTGTTGACACTATTATACTCTTTCAAATGACACTTCAATAATGGTTCTACTACTTATAGTTACAAAGCCTTAGCGTTTCTTGTGAAACCCTGCAAATCTGCCCAAAAGGGGAGGTGTGGGGAGGGGGATGGTTTGCAGGTGGTCGAAAAATGGTTATTTTGTTTCAAGTAGACTAATTAGAGATAGTAAAAGTTTAAATAGCTCAAAATAATATACAGTTAAGGATTTAGAATTTTCAGTGGGACCTCGCATTAAAGAACACTTGAATGCGATTCTCACCTGTGGAAATTAAAAACCTCGTGGAGACCCAAAACACGTTTATAACACCAGCCAAGGTGGTAATTATAGTGCTAGACAGCACAGACTGAATTTATACAGCAAATATCCTCCCCAAGCTGATGTTAGACCGATTAATAAGCTTCCACAGAACACTAAAATCTTTCAGGTCTTTGTTCATATTTTTATGAAATAGTATATTTCATTACTAGTACCGAAAGTGGCACTTTCCGGTGCGCGCCCAAGTTTCACGTACGAGGCGAAGCCGAGTACGGGAATAATTGGAGCAAGTGCCGGAAAATCACTTTTGGTACAAGTTATGAACGGTACTTTTCATCACGACGCAAAAATACACACAATGCTGAAGAAGAAACCTCAGTAAAATTCAAACTATTATATTTCTCAATTAACATTTTTTTATAATAACAAATTTACTATAATAAGCCTACATAACAACGTAACAATTAGAAGTTCAAGGTTATGTTTATTGTGCAGTTGGTATTGTTGGTGACATTCACTCCTTCATTATCTCTGTAGCTTTTTGTATCAAATTGTCAGGAATATTAGACATATTTCGAGAGATTTTAAACATGCGCTATAATAACAACACAGCAAAACTCATTTATACCTATTCCTGTTTTCGGTTTACATTGTTGAACAATAAGAACAGCTGATATAAATTGTAAGAATAAACGGCAAAGCGACGTCAGAGCGCGTAGCGGGCAAATGGAAAACTAATTGAGAGCAAGGGAAAACAAATTTAGAGCAAGGGAAAATCAGCTGATCGTTTTTCCCTTGCTCTAAATTAGAGCTTGGGAAACGATCGTTTTCGTTGCTACCAGCTGACATCGAAAGTAGCTACTTTCGGTACGGAGTGATGAAAATATTGTTAATTTACTAGCAAATTAGCAAGACCTTGGTGGTCTTTATAATTGGAATCATCTGTTCTAAAGCTAAGATAATAAAAATTAATTCCAGCCTATGTTACTCAGGGATAGTGTAGCTTTTTATTAGTAAAACTTTTTTTTTTTCATCCAGTAGTTCCAGAGATTACCCCCTACATACAAACAAATAAACAAAAAAACACCTCTATATAATATTATTAATAATAACCCCAAAGCAAAGATGGTAAATAATGTTAAATGTTCAAATCAAATTATTTCGTATATTTTATAACAGCAGTTACAATTAAGGTTAAACGAACCAGCAAGGCTCAGGTCTACACATTAATAGAAACATAACCTAAAAAGTTAGAAATACAAATAATTGCTTCAAAGTTTGAAATCAGCTGTTAATGGAAATATTAGAGCAAACAGCTGTTTTGCCTATTATTTTATTCAATTGGTTGCTATGGTAATAAATGTAAATACATGTGTTGGCTCATCAGTCTAGGAGTCTGGTTTACGAAAGACCATAAAACATTTTTTAAATCCAAGCTCATTCTTAAACATCAAACATTTTCAGCAAATATATTCAGCGTATAACATGGATTCCCCATCTCGTTTCCACTCAAAATTTAATCTCCATAAAGTAATTAATCTATACTAATATTATAAAGAGGTACCATTTATTTGTTTGTTTGTCCGGTAATCTCTGGAACTACTGAACCGATTGAAAAAATAGTTTTACTAATAAAAAGCTACACTATCCCTGAGTAACATAGGCTATAATTAATTATGATAAAAAACATATTTCAATATTTAGCCTATGTAAATTTAGGCGGAAAAAATCTTATGATAGGCCTAGACTGATGAACCAACGCATGTTTGTAGCCTACATTTATTACCTTAGCAACCAATTGAACAAAATAATAGATAAATCAGCTGTTTGTTATAATATTTCCGTTAACTATTTATACTGACGACCGTTGGTTCTTGGTGAAATTCCATTATAAATAAATGAATGAAAACTTTTTGTAATATTTCACAAATCTTTATTGAGCCGTGCCGACCTAGGTTTCGCCAGCTACGGCATTATCGAAGAAAACTTAAATACTGTTTAAGTCTATCTAAGACTTGTCTAAGACTGCCTTTAGGTTTTGCCTTCGATTATTTTGTTATTAATCCTACTCCTTTATTATAAAGAAAACATAACATGATTATGTGTATAGAAGGTTCCAACGGGGTTGGCGTGCGGAACGCGCAGGGTTTTCCCCTAGTTGTTTTATGTTAATGTGTTGTGTTAAGATTTAGAGGGTAGGTTTAAGAAATACATATAGATAAATATAATAAAAAATAAAGTTTAGTATAGTTTAGAATTTACTAGCCCAAGACGAAGACACAGAAAGTGGAGCATCATTGTGTACTAGTGCAGACAGTTAGGAAATGCTGACTCGAACACGACAGACTTACAAAGAAACAATTGTATAATCTGACAAACTATAAAAGGGTCATACTAACCTAGATCTAGGTTCAGTATTTTTGTGTACCGGGCGGAGACTCTGTGGGACAGAGTTAGTTTTTCTGTGAAGCGGAGAAAACGCTGCTGGTCGGAAAGCGATCATTTTTTTGTGCTACGAGAATTCCAGTTAGAGAGCTTTGATAAATAGGTAGATGAACAGATTGTCAGATATCCATCATAAAAGTGTTTAAGTATCTTTTATTTAAATTAAAGTAGAAGCTCATTCGAGCCAGCATTACAGAACATAGCTATTTCTTTGGGTGTTTCGTCTTGGTGTAGCATTGCCAAGTTTATTTAATTAGAATAATAAAGATTAGTTAATTAGTGTGAAAAGTATTAAGTATTCATTATAGTGTTTTGTTTATCTATTGCAAAGAGAGTTGAGAGTAATAGAAATTAGTTATTCATTGTAGTTTTGTTTGTAGAGATTGTAAAAGAATAGTCTACCACTGAACCACTCAATAATAAAATATAATAGTTATAAATATTACGGATTGGTTGATTTATGTGATTATAGCACTTGAACCTTAGTGTAGCTTAATTTATGAACCCTTGTTATAACCAGTAATATTTCTACCCCTAACAAATGGTGCATCGGCCGGGGATCGAACCCGGGGGCCGCCCGCGTGGCAGGCGAGCATTCTACCACTGAACCACCGATGCACAGTTGTTAGTGTTAATTTAATATTGTGACGTAGCCTATACATGAAAATGTATTACAGCGTAAAAATAAAATGAAGCCAGTTGCATACTTTCAAATTCGGTCGGTTTTGGGCTGAAACTTATGATTTTGGTTTTTAAGGTTTTTAGGTTAATTACAGTTTCCTACCTATACCAAACTATACATAAAGCAACTTGCAAACGTGTTGGGTCCAATCAATGTTTGTGTATGATATGCACTTAGCTTAAAAGCACACTATCTCCATGAAACTTTGTCAAAGCTAATGACATCTCACGTCTGCTATTTCAGGTTCCGTGCTATAATAGGTACCTTTTCATGTTGACAGTTAGGGAAATACGCAATTTCCACTTTACTGTCACACGGAATATGTCTCGGTATAACGATTCCTAGAAAACAAACTGTGTTCTTTGTATCATGTTACCATTACAGATGCTCGCATTATTGATTCTAGACTATATTTTAAGTGGAGTAAATGAAGCTTATACAACACGGGAATAACATGTTTAGCTTCTTATATCCTCTCGTAAAACAAAGAAATATATTATTTTATAAACTCATGCTAGCTTAGCCCACCTACTCATGGCGAACCAAGTTTTATAAATTCAGTTTTATTTATTATAACGAAGTTCCTTAACGTGGGTTGCGGTAATAGTTATCAAATAGAAAAGTAATGCGTAACGAAAAAAGTGTTATTGATTGGTTGATATGACACTGACAAATGTAAAATACGAGTAACGAAAAAGCGTTACCAAATTGGTTGCTATGGCAACGAATGTAAATACATTCAAGAAACATGTGTTTTGGTTCATAAATTTAAGTTAAGAGACGATCGGTTCCGTCCGGCGTAGTTCGGATACTATCGTCAAGCGCTGAAATTTTAGGTTAGGCCTAGAAAGTAATTTTAGGTCTAGGCCTATCCTAAAATTATTGTTTGAATGTTGCCGTTAAGGTAGGTAAAATAAATTAAACATACACACAATAATTTTAGGTTAGGCCTAGACTGATGAACCAACATTTTATTTTTATTTAATGTATTTACAATGACTGGACATTTAACTGTGTTTACCATCTTAGCTTTGATGTTATAATTAATTCTACATCTTTATTATAATAACATTAAACGTATAGAACAGTAAATATTTCTATAAAAAACAATCTAATAATAAAAGACAGTTGAAAGATTAAAAGTATGTGTGTATGTTGCCGTTAAGGCTGGTAAAAGAATTGAAGAAAAGGCGTGATGAACTTCGTTCCTGACGGGGGTCCCACGACCGCATACATTTACTTTATTTCCTTAGCAAACAACCTCCACGAAAAGAAAAGTGTGTTAAAAAGAGTGGTTTAATATTTACTACCGTAATCTCTCTGACTAAGTTGTGCAGTTATAACTTATGGGATCACTTTTTTTAATACATCTACAGGTTTTCCCGAAGCAAACTTGTAACCCACCCTTATTGAAGCAGCCTCAAGGCTTTGTGTTATACTTTCCTCATTCGTCCCCGTGGGAATTACGCTTCAGAAAACATAACTACGGTGTCGCCACAAACTCTCCACTTGCCTTTAAGGGGGCGCTTCCCTGCCCGCCATATTGAATCTGAATCCCATAAGAGCAATGCTACAGAATATGTAATTTTTTCTCGTTAATTCGTGGAATAAATTTAAAAATTTGGTTTCATTTTGAAGTACTGTCATATGCGGATGTTGATTGCCGAATACATTTTCAGAAACCGTTTTATTGTTTTCATAAACGTATGATATAAATAGTAAAAAATAGTAAACTTTATTAATTATTTTCTCAGTTGCAAAAAGAGATATTGCAAAAATCCTTAGCAATCAACACCCACAATCTATTTTACTTTAAGAAAAAAAATACAGCTTTCGTTTTTTAACAAAAACAGCACAAAAATATGCTTAATAGTGAAGGTATGTTTTGGTTATTTAACATTGAAATTGGTACCCAATATCGTAGTTTTGAATGTGGAGAGCCGATCCTGTTTTCCTTGTACAAATTTTGTGTTGCTTCCTTCTCGTATTTTGTAATTACTTTAGAAAATTAAACAAAACGAAATACTAACATTTAAGTTAAATGTACGAAGTGCTTAACTATCTGTTATAGCTCAATCGACAAGTTTAATGCAATTAAATGTATAGTTTTTCGGTAAATTTACTGTTAAAAAGTTTAAACCATATATAACAAACCTAACTGAATGAACGTTTTTGCTACGCCATATCCCGAGAGATTGCCGATGAATTTTGAATCACTTTGTATAAATTACAAAAAACAGCCAGAATATCCAGAACAAATTTAACTTTTGCAGCCAAATCCATTTACGATCCAGGTGCTGGCACTAAGTAGGTATCAGCCTTTACAATCAACATATATAAACGGCTTTGTTATGACTGACAGAATCAACGTAGAGAAAACACAACTTAAATAAAAATACGAACATTTTAAGATATATTCTGATGGGGTTACAGATTCAAGCTGAGAAAATATTTTGCACAATTTTAATTTTAAATCGTAAAAATAGTGAACATTCGGAGGTACACTCCCATCCCTATATCAGATAAAACAGCTGTTCGCATCGAAAGTTTAGCAACATACAGTATGTTTGTTTACATTCATTACCATAGCAACCATCTTAGAAAACTTAGAATTAGTTTTTTATTTTTCATAAGCAACAGCTAGGTTAGGTTTTAAGCAACAAAGTAAGCAACAAAAATTAGGTTAGGTTAACAAAATAATAGCAAACACAAACATAAATTATTAACGACAAAGGCAGGCTGTATTATATTTCAAACATCTGTTATTACATATCTACAATAATATTATAAAGAGGTAAAATTTGTTTGTTTGTTTGTATGTATGAAATGGGTAATCTCAGAACTACTGAACTGATTGAAAAAATAGTTAAAATCAAACAAATTTTACCTCTTTATAATATTAGAATAGATGTATATATTTATGTGTTCTGCATTATAAAGGCCACATTCTACGTCCGATTTGGTCAAAATGTACACAAAATCATACAACCTTAAACACGTGTTTTGATAAGAAGTAAACATTTTTAGAGATTTTTCGTTCTAGAATCACACTTTTTTGAAGTTTTGTAAAAAAAAATATAGGAGATTAATATGTACATTTTATTTTTTTACATGACCTTTAGCTCGTTTGGTTCCTCTAATGTCGATCAAAACGTAAAATACCATAGAAGTAACTGGTTCAGATTCACTTGAATGATTCTACCGTAGTTTCTGATCCTGGCCGTGATGTGTTTTCGCGAAGCAAGTTTGTCCACTGCCAACAATGTGAAACATAATCAGTAGCCTCAAAGTCGGTGATGAGCTGGTTCTTGAGGCTAAAACATATAAACTTAATTTTGGAAACTCACATAACTCACTTCACCGGTTCAGCTGCTTGATCAAATTATTTTATTCTGTTCACGCGAAGCACAAATGTAGAGGGCACCACTTTTCTTTGGGATCACTTTGAGGAATCACTCTATTTATTTAATCGTTGAATGTAAATACGAGTTAAATAATTTTGGTAAAGGGTGAGCCATAAAAACCGACCTATTTTTGCACTGTAATTTCTCAGCTGTTATAACTGTTGTTGAGTTCATTGTTGAGACAAATAACTGTTCAGTTAATGCCATTTTGAGGTTAGTTAACACGGTTCATGGGTGGTTAGCGTATCATCGTGCTTTTGTCATGAGACATTTTTCAAAAGTAACGAATCTGTGATTTCTACACAACGTCGGTTTCGTGATCACTTCAACGTCGGTCGTCGTGGTGCCAATCCAAGTCGAAACGGTATTCTAAGGTGGGTTGAAAATTTCCGGAACACGGCTTCTGCACTCAAAATCAAACCTAGTGGCAGACTTCGGACAGTTCGAACGCCGGAATACGTTGAAATGGTTCGCGCAGGTGTCCTAAGCGTAAACAATCATCGAATCATTGTCCGCAGAATATTGCATTTGGAGTTAAATTTCCATCCCTACAAAATAGTTATGATTCAGAAAATAAACGAGAGGGATTCACGCCTTACCATGTGCCATAGACTTTTGCAGCTTGTGAATGAAGCGAATCTTCTTCAAGTACCGGTCACGTGTCGGATGGAAGGTCATTTTGAATTGTCGGAAAAAGTTAATAAACAGAATTTTCGATATTGGTTTGAAAAGAATCCAAGAGTACGTTATGAACGATCATTTCATCCACAAAAAGTGACTGTTTGGCGTGGAGTGGCGCGGTTTGGGATAATTGGCCCGTATTTTTTTGAGAACGATATGCCAGTCACTGTTAACTCTGAACGCTATGCGGCCATGCTCAGAAATTTTCTGATGCCACAGTTACGTCAGTTAAGAATCGACACAAACTCTATTTAGTTCTAACAAGATGGTGCGACTTGTCACACATCAAATGAGTCAATGCCAGTTTTACGTCAATTGTTTCCGGGACGTGTGATTTCCCAGTTTGGTGAAGTTCCACGGTCTGCGCGATCCTTAGACCTGACCTCTTGTGACTGTTGGCTATGGGGCTGTCTAAAGAGTAAAGTCTTCGCTTCTAAACCCCAGAATATTGTTGAACTAAGTCAATGTTGCGGAAGGTAACAGCGAGTATACAGAAGAGGTGGGAGGCCTGTGTGGATGTGGAAGGACGACACTTGACGGACATTATCTATCATAAGTAGAAATGGCAAAACCATGCAAATATTTTAGTTTGGTTTGTAACATCAAACTATGTTTTGTTATTATTTCAGTTATTTCGTTTTAAAAGATGTCGTGTTTTTTGCCTCACCCCGTATAATTTACAATATTTTTCAAAGTCTTATGCAATTTGACACCATTTAATAAGCTAGTGGTAAAGAATGTTCCTACAGTTATCCCATACAATATTGTAATGCTTTCTTTTTTACGATTTGTGTATCATTTTGTATCTCAATAGATCTAGCTTAAGCTTGTGTCAACATTATTTAACAATAGCCCAGTCGGTATAGGTTACAACTACCAGTAATTTGCAATACGGCTGAATTTTTTTTATAAGTACATTAAAGTATGTAGATTAACATAAAAAAAGTTTACCAGTCTATCGATTTCCCAAAGTCGAAAAAAAATCGATTATCATTTTTTTTTTCGATTATCCTTAATATTTTGAGCTGGGATGAAGATAGAGGAAAATAAAAAATACCACCGTGTAGGGGAGGTATTTTTCAACAAAAAAGGTCATATGTATTTATTTCTTCCGAGCAATGGTTTGTCTGGAAAAAATTCGATAATGCAGGTATGTATTTTGCAGCAGGGGAAATCACTAAAAGGGGACATCTTATTCATATATGAAGCGTTGGCTCATTCTAAATTGGCCGAATTTTAATATATCGAATTGAAACTTGACATAGGAGTTAAAATATATATTTTAAACATTTATGCTGAGTCTCAGCTTGTTATCTTGAAAATTACCCGATCTAGGAGTCGATTTCGATTATCGATTTTACTAGTACCGGACTCACGAACTAATTTCAATCTATTCCAGTTTCGTCAATTTTTGGAATATCAACATCAAATTTGTTTTACAAGTTGAGTACACCAGTATAAATATTCTTAGTAAGTATGAACGATTTTTTTAAAGTTATTTTTAAAAACGAGGCGCTTGAAAATGGTCTTCTGTTTTACCTATCTCGTTTTAACTATAACACTTTTGGATTCAACGACTCCATTTTCGACATTTTTTAACATATCGATTTAAAAATTGGTACACAAGTTAAAAACACAATTGTTTTTTGCTACACTTATTTTAAAAACTATATTAAAAAAATTGACTAATCTGCAGCCGATTAACTCGAGCGTTTTGATGAAAAATCTAAAAAGGTCTAAAATTATACTTTTTTAAGTTACTTGTGCTTTGAAAAGTAAATAATAAAAAAGGTTTATACTCCTTGATCTTGTTTTAATCTATATATTTTAAATTGTAAAAAAACTTTCAGGTTGATATTTTGAAAATTTTCTAAACTGGAGCTGTTTAAAATGAATTAGTGGGTCCGGTACTCCTAAAATCGAGAAACCCATTAATAAGTCAAGTGGCTCTAGATCGGGTAATTTTCAAGATAGCAAGCTGAGACTCAGCATAAATGTTTAAAATATATATTTTACCTCCTACGTCAAGTTTCAATTCGATATATTAAAATTCGCCCAATTTATAATGAGCCAACTCTTCATATATGAATAAGATGTCCCCTTTTAGTGATTTCCCCTGCTGCAAAATACATACCTGCATTATCGAATTTTTTCCAGACAAACCATTGCTCGGACGAAATAAATACATATGACCTTTTTTGTTGAAAATACCTCCCTTACACGACGGTATTTTTTATTTTCCTCTATCTTCATCCCAGCTCGAATTATTAAGGATAATCGAAAAAAAAAATGATAATCGATTTTTTTTTCGACTTTGGGAAATCGATAGACTGGTAAACTTTTTTTTATGTTAATCTACATACTTTAATGTACTTATAAAAAAAATTTAGCCGTATTGCAAATTACTGGTACTTTTGGTCTAAATTGACCTTTACCGACTGGCCTACAATACATATTTATTTAATCTGTTACAGGTATGAGATTAGCGATTTTCCTCTTCAACTGAGTAAGTGCTATTTTAACTACTGTTAGTCGGTGATTGCGTTATTTAAACAGGTTCCCCAGTCAGTTGATTAAACCCATTTCCAATGTTAAGAGACCATTAGGAAAGTTTTATCACGTACTGAAAGAGAAAATTGAATCCATTGGTGGCGTTCCGCGTGCACGTGACAATGAGACAAAGAGTGCGAACAACAATACATTTCTACTCGTTCTTTCAATTTATACAGAATCAGTTCAAACACGAATTCATTTAAACAGCCTTTAATTGCACAATTTATAATGTAAGGTCGCTGTTTTCATCATTCCTTCTTCCACACACGGTTGTATTAGTTCTTCTTTTAATAAGGTTGAATTAATCAAAGCTCTTGATAAGATTGTAAACAATATTAAATACATAAATATTATTCGGCCACAGACCAGAAAGTGAACCCACGGTAAAATCTCCCACCAGATATATTTATAGTATTTTACGTTTTTTTCCCCCTATTTTCGGGGGAACCAGACCAGCTAAAAGAACCTATGTTTACAACTTCAATCATATAATTTCTTATGAAGTTGATTTTTTTAATTATGAGTTATAGAAGTAATGTATGTTATTCTAACGTTATAATATTTGCTTTAAGGTTATAAACTGTAAATAAATAAAATTGCATCATCAAAATATTCGTTTATACAAATTTAAATAAGAAATACCTATTCGTTTAACTTCGGAAAAATTCCTAAATCATCGTTTAACTTATAAACATATCCGATTATTAATTTCTTCACTATAATAATATGCACATTTTGGATTATAAATGTTACTTTTTATTACATAAAAAGAAGCGGTATAGTGAGTAGAATTACTAGGTATAATCGCTTTTCAAATATATTAATTCCATACGAAGTTATTGTCATTTAAAAATTTAGCGTTTTTCATTTCCAAGTTTTTAGCTTGCAAGCTTATTTTCAAAACGCTGTAGCTCTTAAACAAAATGTTTAAAATACTTGAATTTTTCACGATTTTAAAGATAAAAGTCTAATTTGAATTTACTTTAAAGTAGAGGGCGTTATCTTTAATAGGTTCCGAGATATAGGCCGGGCAAAAGAGGCGTTTTTCACGTTTTTGTAAGTGGTAAGGGTCCCCCCTTTGCAATATTTTAAGAAAAAAATGCAAATTTTGGATTATGAATGTTACTTTTTATTACTTAAAAAAAAGCAGTATAGTGAGTAGAATTACTACGTATAATCTTTTTTAAATATATTAATTCCATACGGAGTTATTGTCATTTAAAAATGTAGCGTTTTTCATTTCCAAGCTTTCGAGCTTCTTTTCAAAACGCTGTAGCTCTTAAACAAAATGTTCATAATACTTGAATTTTTCACGTTCTTAAAGATAAAAGTCTATATTTAAATTTACTTTAAAGTCTAGGGCGATATCACTAATAGGTTTCGACATATAGGCCGGACAAAAGAGGTGTTTTTCACTTTTTTGTAAGTGGTAAGGGTCCCCTTTGCAACATTTTAAGAAAAAAATGCAAATTTTGGATTATGAAAGTTACTTTTTATTACATCA
>JAGFPH010011170.1:0-19030 GCA_018207615.1 Philaenus spumarius
TTTCTGCCGCCCCGAACTAAAACCCGGGCTTGACCGAACTCAAACCCTTGTCATATCCGAGGCACCCTGTATATAGGAATAAAGTACGTGTATTACCAACTATGTTAGCGAAAATCCGACCGAAATCCCACCACAAACACGGGAGTTATCGAATTTTGAAAATTTTGCCCCTTCAAACTTTCGGTTATGCAACCCGCACAACAATCGACTTACCTACCGTACACGAAGTTTGGTTAGCCCAGGACCAACCGTTCGGGAGATACGAGGCTCCTATACACTACATTGTTATAGTTTCCCGACGGCAGCCTGTTCTGATAGAGAAACTTCGCCGCGATAACGATTTCGCTTTGGTCGGGTTATAACTCATTTTATACATATGTAACCTAAAGTAACAGCGTGAGTCATGCATTGACTATGCCGGCATTCTTATCGCAGTCGCCTAGTTTCTTTGCGGTTAGCGATAGGCCTAGTCTTTACCTCGGTTGACGATACGGCACTATGACATCATATTGCATAGTACTAAAAATAAATACTTTTGTCATAGGAGTTAACTAAAGACGACAATGTTGTGCAACGAGCAGTCAAGGCCAGACTTCTGGCGTCACTGTACCGGATGCTAAAAACGACAATCATTTCCCCAGATGCTACGAACTTCTGACGTCATTGCACCGGATGCTATAAAACGACAATCATTTCCACAGAAGCTACGAAGGCCAGACTTCTGGCGTCATGCTGCGAATGAAACATTAAGAAATGCAAATACTGCCTCGATTGTTAGCATCCGGTCTTGTTTTGTATAAGAAAGCACACTTGTTATTTTCAAAGCATTCTTCCTTCAGCTCTGCTGATGTTCACATCATTGTTCAACCGTTTGGGTAAGTTAACATATTGTTGTATCTCTTTCTCTCTATTAATTTACAGTAGTAAAATCGTTATAAATACTATCTTCTCTCTTGTTGCGTTGTATATCAAATACTGATTGTAAGAGAAATTGTTGTTCATATTTTGCGTTTTATAAATATTGATAGTAACAATGTCTGCTACATACATTGTGTCAAATGTGGAGACTTATGTTAACAAGTTTCGCCTTTACGGTACAAGTATAACGTTCAAGTTTAACTCGCCGCCCGAAGGTGCTGATGAAATTTCATGGGTCAGACAAGGCTTACAAGATATTTTGGAGACTATGACTAAAGACGCGACCGACGAAGACTATTTAGGCTTTACATTGACCAGTTTAAATTTCAAAAACAAAAAACCTGGCTTTGTCACTTTTAGGCCTGCTTCGGAAATTAACTCTGACATTTTGTGGAAGATTTTCGGAGGAATTATTCAAAGTAACGCCGACTCGTGTACATCTAGCGACATTTTCAAGGTTAAATGTACTAAAGTCAGTGTCCCTAAGGGACGAGGTCGTACCGGTCGTGTTAGGCCCGGAATGTACAATAATTTTGAAGAAGAGTGTTCCGGTCGTAAAGGAATCGTCGTAATAAAAAATACGGATTCCCTTTGTCTTCCCCGCGCCCTGGTCGTAGCAAAGGCTCATTGTGAAAAAAATCCGCGCTACAAACAGATTAGAGACGCCAGAATAAAATTACAGACGGAAGAGGCTCAAAAACTCATGACGGAAGCCAGAGTTGAAATTTCCGAAGAGGGCGCGGGAATACGCGAATTGGAAAAATTTCAAAATTTCCTACCGGAACATAAAATCACCGTCTACAATTACGGGTGCAAAGGCCGTGAAATTTATTTCGAGGGGGAAGTACAAAATCCAAAGTACAATCTAAATTTAATTTTTAAAGACGGCCATTTTAACGTTATAACTAGTGTTACAGCTGCCTTTGCATGCAGCTATTTCTGTGAAACTTGTCACATTCCCTATGATAGACGTGGAAAGCATAGATGTTCGAGTACGTGTTACGCGTGTAAACGTTCTCCGGCGTGCGTGTTGGAAAATGACGGGATCCATTGCGCAGATTGTAACCGTCAGTTTAAAAATCAAAATTGTTTTGCGGCTCACTTGAAAGGTATTTGCAGATCCATAAGAAAATGTCCCGACTGCGAAAAAATTGTTATATTCGATAAACGTTCCTCCAAGCACGTGTGCGGTGAAACGTACTGTAAAATGTGCGCAGAGTATTTGGCCCCCGACCATAAATGTTACATGCGCATCGATACGCGTAAGCCGCCGTTGGAAAATTTCCTCTACATATTTTTTGATTTGGAAACGCGACAAGACGAAGTTTTAGACTCAGCCCAAGTCCACCGTGTAAATTTATGCGTCTCGCAACAGTACTGCTGGCTGTGCGTCAAAGGCGGTGCTTGTGACGTATGCAAAGACCGTACCCGTGTTTTCAGGGAAGATCCGGTCAACAGGTTTATGGCATACGTTATGCAAGTGCGCAAAGCGTACAAAAAGGTGTGTGTCATAGCACACAATGGCCAAGGTTTCGACTTTCAGTTCCTCCTCAAGTACGTGCTCGAGGAAACGCAGTTCACACCCGAACTGATTACCCGAGGATCGAAAATCCTGCTGATGGAGATCGATAATGTTAAATTTATCGACTCGCTCAATTATATGCCTATGCCTCTTTCCAAGCTACCGAAAGCATTCGATCTCCCTCCCGAGAAAAAGAAAGGCTATTTTCCCCATCTATTCAATACGGTGCAAAATCAAAATTATGTGGGCCCAATACCCGCTAAGGAATTCTACTGTCCCGACTCTATGTTCGACAAAGGACACAAAGAGTTTGAAAATTGGCACGACGAGCAGGTGCGCGACGGATACGTTTTCGATTTCGAAAAAGAAATTTTCGAATACTGCTATTCCGACGTTGACATTCTGGCCCAAGCTTGTTTAAAATTTAGAGCCTCGTTCCTGCAAGAGTGCAGAGTAGACCCTTTTCTGGAAGCCGTGACCATCGCCAGTGCCTGCAACCTCGTTTTTCGGAGAAATTTCCTTAAGCCGAAAACAATAAGCCTGCTCCCAAAGCTCGGCTACAGGCTTGCAGACAATCAATCGCCCGTCGCCTTAAAATGGCTTATATGGGAATCCGACCAGAGGGGTGTGCACATACAACACGCCGGAAACAGTCGTGAAATCAAAATCGACGGCTCCAAAGTCGATGGCTTTGACGGCAGCCGAATTTACGAATTTCAAGGCTGTTATTGGCACGGATGTTCCAAGTGTTACCCTAATGGGCGTGATGATCCCCTAGAGGACGATCCGTCGGACACTCTCAACGCGAGACTGGAGAGAACAAGAGCCAAAATGGCCAAACTATCCAGACAGCACGAGACAATCGAGATGTGGGAGTGTCAGTTTCGAGCGTTGTTGAAAAAGAATCCCGAAATGGCGTACCTGGATTCCCATCCGCTCTTAAACACTGTGCCCCTCAATCCCCGAGACGCATTTTTCGGCGGGCGCACGGGGAATACAAAATCGTACGTAAAAGCTAAAGAAAACGAAACGCTCCAGTACGTCGACGTCTGCTCCCTTTATCCGTGGGTCTGCAAATACGGTAAATACCCCGTCGGTCACCCCCAAATCTACGTAGGCGATAGAGACTGCAGAGTCCAAGGAATGGACGTTGACGGTCTGTTAAAATGTACCGTGCTCCCTCCCCGTCAACTGTATCACCCTGTACTGCCAACAAAAATGAACGATAAACTAATGTTTATATTGTGTCGCACGTGCGGAGAAAATTTGATTTCCGGAGACTGTGTCCATAGAGTCGAGGAAAGAACATTGACCGGAACTTGGACGATGGATGAGATTAGGAAAGCCGTCGAGAAAGGTTATGTCATCCTGGAAATGTTCGAACTCTGGCGATACGAAACGGTCTCCGGAAGCGACGGCCTTTTTCTTGATTTTATCAATCAATTTTTGAAAATCAAGCAAGAGGCTTCGAATTTTCCTTCGTGGTGCGACACTGAGTCCCTTAAACTGAAATATGTCGAGGAGTACTACGAGAACGAAGGTATAAGGCTCGACATTAAGAAAATTAAGAAGAACGAAGGCCTCCGTTCACTCGCCAAACTAATGCTAAATTCGTTTTGGGGGAAATTCGGACAACGCGAGAATCAGACAAAAACCTCGATAGTAAGGCAGCCGACCGAACTTTTCAAAATTTTAATCAGTCCCTCCGTAGACGTAAACAATATACAAGAGGTTAATCAAGAGGTCGTGGTAGTAAGTTGGCAGTACACGGAAGACGCGTGCGAAACACTCCCTACGGTCAACGTCGTTTTAGCGGCCTATACGACAGCCCAAGCCAGACTTAAATTGTACGAGTACTTGGATGTCCTAGGTGACAAGGTTTGTTATTACGACACGGACTCAATTATCTACCTGCACAAGGCTGGGGAGTATAAAATTCCTACAGGCGACTACCTAGGACAGATGACCGACGAACTGACCGACTACGGTCCCGGCTCGTACATTTCAGAATTTGTTTCCGGAGGTCCGAAAACCTACGGCTACAAAGTTAGTACGACCGACGGCCAAATACATACAGTTTGTAAAGTTAAAGGTCTGACCCTGAATCTTCGCACCGCCGGAGCTGTAAACTTTGAGTCACTTAAACGACTGGTCACAGATCCTACTGCTGACCAAACAATACTGACGGAAGAGTCCAGGATCCGTCGAACTGTAGATCGGAACGTTATAACCGTAAAGGAGTCAAAGCTATTCAAAATTACCGGGTCAAAAAGAAAGAGAGACGGACAGTACGGTACTTTGCCATACGGCTATAAAAAAGCACATTTTGAATAGTGAGAGAGAGAAATACAATATGTTGACTTGTGTAAGTGTGTGTGTGTGTGTGTGTGTGTGTGTGTGTGGTCCTCTGGAGCGGTGTAAAAGCCCCTAAGACTGAGTGGCCCTCTGGAGCAGTGTAAAAACTTGTAAGGCTGAATGTGTTGTAACGGAGATGCCAAAATTTATGGTTGGGCATCACGGAAGCAGGCGGGTGGGGGCCTGCTTCACCCCTTCGGGGGTTTACATACCCTGTCCGCTATATGATTTCCCCGGTCTGCTATCCTGATACAACGCAGATATAACCGGGGATGAGACAGCTGTTTGAATAAAAAAAAAACCTAATCCTTCCTTTCCCCTACTACTTACTTATTGTCTCTAGTAAGTACTTTTTATTGTCTTATTGTCTCTAGTAAGTACTTTTTTATTGTCTCAGTATAAAATCCCTATAAAATTTTTTATATAAAAATCTCAGGAGGGGCAATATAAAATCCCGACTGGCAATAATATTCGAGATATATAACGACAAACAGGTTTGCTCACCGTCAGTCGAACGATGGACGTGAGACGCGCTATTGCGGAAGAGCTTCACAAGCCCGCGAGAAGAAATTTCAAAACCAGGCGTGTGACTCTGAAAGGGTTAAACGACTTGTTCCAAGCGGATTTGGTGGAGATGTTACCGTACGCCAAAGTGAATAAGAGTTACAAGTACATAATGACCGTTATAAATTGCCTGTCCAAGTTTGCTTTTGCCGTGCCTATAAAGTCGAAATCGGGGCCGGAAGTAGCCGCTGCGTTGGAACCGATATTAGAAAATCACAAGATGAAACATTTCCAGACCGATCAAGGTAAGGAATTTTTCAACGCGCACGTGCAAAAGTTAATGCGAAAATACAAAATAAACCATTACGCTACTTATTCGGACAAAAAAAGCGTCCATAGTGGAAAGGTTGAATCGTACTTTGAAAAATCGAATGTGGCGCGAATTCACCGCCCGCGGCAGTTACGAATGGCTCGAACTGTTACCGAATATAGTAAAGTCGTACAATAATACCGTGCACAGAACCATCGGTATGATACCCGCAAAAGTATTAAAGAAACACGAGAAAATGCTCTTACGCAAAATTACGACGGGTAAATCTTTGAAAAGCGAACCTAAATTTAAATTGGACGATAAAGTTAGAATATCCAAGTATAAAAAGACATTCGCTAAGGGCTATCTACCCAACTGGACAAACGAAGTGTTTACGGTGTACGCAGTGGTGCCTACAAAACCGACCACTTATATTTTACAAGACGGGAAAGGAGAGATTTTAAAAGGCGGTTTCTACGGCGAAGAGTTGAGCAAGTCGACCGTGGGCGACGTTTATCTCGTTGAAAAAGTATTGCGCAAGAAAGGAAACAAAGTTCTTGTGAAATGGCTCGGTTTCGATAAAACGCACAACTCGTGGATTGATAAGAGCGAGCTTGTAGTGTGATACGGGAAGTTGCGGTCGCGGCAGCTCGGCCTCGATGCCGATCGTTAAAAAGAGAAACTCTAATAAATATGCTTCAGTTTCTATTCACTATGCGTGTCGAAAGCACGTCGCACGCGCTTCAGATGTCAAACTTTGACGAATACCTGTCGACGTCTACCAAAAAGAAACGTCACAGTTCTTTATTGCCCGATACTATTAGGTGTATAGTCTGTGGCCCCTCGAACTGTGGTAAAACCAATGTAGTATTTAACCTGCTGTTCGAGCCGCAAGGACTGAAATTTGCAAATATTTACGTATTCTCCAAATCCCTCCATCAGTCAAAGTACAGACTTTTGGAAAAAGTGTTCGAAAATTCGGGTATCGGATATTTCCCCTATACGGACAACGATAGTGTCATAGCCCCCGACGAAGCCGAACCAAATTCCGTTATGCTGTTTGACGATATCGCTTGCGAGAAACACGACAATATACGCAGTTACTTTACAATGGGACGTCACAACAATATTGACTCGTTTTATTTGGGACAGACCTACAGCCGAATACCCAAGCAGCTGATACGTGACAACGCGAACCTTTTGGTAGTATTTAAACAAGACGAGATGAATTTACGGCACATTTTCACCGATCACGTTACGCCGGACGTATCGTTTGGAGTTTTTAAAGATATCTGCGCTCTCGCGTGGAAGGATAAACACGGATTTGTGGTCGTGGACAAAGACAGTGAGATTGCGGACGGCCGCTATCGGCTGGGATTCGATCGTTTTGTAAAAGATATATAATGCGTATTTACACGTACAACGATATCAACCCTTATGCTGCCGCAACAAGAATTTCTAATCCAAAGTCCAATCTTTGTGCCTGGTACTATCCCGATAGAAAACAGTTTTGCGGCAACTATTGTAGTCGGACTTCTAAACACGGCAGTGTATTTAACAGACGTTGTTGGAGACACAAGAGACGCGGGGTATACAGTAAAAGTTTACCACCTGTAATCATATTGATGATTACCTCGGGCCAGCGGATTTACAACAGGGATGCCTGGATAAAGTTTCTACACGAGAGCGAAAAGAACGGCGTTCCGTTCGAACTAGTTATTTACAACGAACACATGTTGAAGGGCACCGTACGACATTCTCAAAATTTGATCTCGCGGTTCAGACCCTTTCCCGACTTTTTCAATCGCACCGTTACACCCGACCACGGAGACATAAACTACACTCAAGTTTACCTGGATATGTTGCAATACGGATGCTCTTTGCCTTTTGCATCCAGGTGCGTAGTAGTAACAGAGAGGACTATGCCTATTCGCGATCCGGTTTACGCCTATAAGTTATTGCTTAGTTCAAAGTGTTGCGCCGACGTTAGTTACAATGTAAAGTTTGGACCGTTACCCAAACGACTGCCGCGTCAAATGCGTGGAAAATATTTTGAAGCCGTAAACAACAAGGCGCAGAGTATGTTTACCGTCGATTTTCTAAAACTAGCTCTGCCCGCTGTGCCGAACCAATGCGCGCATTTCGGACTATCGTTTGACGGTCGAAAATATTCAACCGCCGATCCGATACAGCTAAACGCGTGGCGCAAATTTACCGGTGCAAATTTAGACGAGTTTCTCTTGTTAAATTCCTTCCTGCTGGAGACACCCGCGCCCCGACCTATCTCCGAACTCAAACGGTACATGCAAGACACACCTGCAAATGATAACCTCGTTGTGGCGGAAATACCCGAGTGGCGTGATAACGTAAAACGAACATTTGTATTCACCGACGTAAACAAAATGGAACACATTCCCTTTTTCGATAATTATATGCGAAATTATTTTAAGGGTAAGGGAAGGGTACTTAGAGTGACGGCCGGAGATGTAGTCGGCTATCTGTTGAAGAAGAAAAAGTATGCGCTCTTTTTGAGATCCATAGAACTACCATAAATAGAAAATTCGGCGCAAATTTCCGTTCATTATTCGTTATGTCGTCGTCCGAGCAGGTCACCCTCGAGATATCCCGTCTGAGGGATGCTATCAAGAGGAAATATCAGCAGATGAGGTACGGGGAAGTGGATACGGAACGGTTTCTCGCGAAACAATACAAACCGATTATCAGCGAGTTGTCTAAAATACAGGGGAAATTTGATGATGTAAAAACAGAGATCAAAGACGAACCGACGGTCTTTGACGAACCCTCCCCAATTGCGGGGCCTTTTGATGCTAATGTTACACCTCGGGGGCCTAGGTTTGTCGAAACGGAAACAATCGCTGAAACTCCCGAATCCGTGACCGATTTACTGTCAACTCCGGAAGGCCGTAGCGACGCCACAGAGTATGTGAACGAAATGTTCAAGCATCCCCTTACACGTAAGTACATGCTTAAAATGATAACGGATACGTCCAGGGTAAAGGCTATAGATAATGTTTACGGGCCGAGAATCATAAACGAAGAGCTTATGGTCGGAAATAAAAATCTAAAATTTTCCGATGAAGGAGAAATTACGATAGACGGCACTAACTATAAAGGGACGGTGGGACTGTACGAGTTACTATTCAAACGTTTGCCCAAAGACGGTTTGTACACCGAGGCAGACTTGACCGCTTACAAGGATATATGCTTGAAAACGAATGCGCACAAAAGACAATACGAGCCACAGAGCCAGATCAATCGTAACCCAAGGTCGGTTAAATACAATAAAATTATAATACAATTGTTTCCGCCCAAAACGTATAGTGGAAAAGGGTACGCTTATTGGGACGATCCGAACGAATTATGCGATCGGTTGAGACTCTTATTAGCGTCCAATGACGCAGGCCATACGGGTCACGAAAACGAGATCGCGTCCATCGTGGAAGAACTGCGGGAAGCGGGAATGATAAAAGGTCTGGGCAACCGAAAAATTAGATCATTGATAAGATGAGCGTCGACAAATTCGGACGATACTCCGAGGCAGCGGCCACCCAAAAACAGGGTCCTAAGGGCGTGGGGTACAGCCTTACGCCGGAAGGGCACTACGATATTCAAAATAAATTGTTGCGCAATGTAGGCAACCCTGCATCCGATCGCGACGCTGTCAACCTAGGTACTTTGAGGAAAAGGTGTTTAACGTTTGACGGGACGATTAAAAAGTACAACACTAAAGGTATCCCCTTGGGGGGATTGAGTACGCCCAAAGAGAAAGACGACGCCGTGACAAAAGAGTATCTCGAATCTCTATTGCCCGTCAAACTGTTAGGCCGCTATAGCGTTAATAAGAATCGAATACAAAACGTAGGATATCCCAAAGAAGAGGGGGACGCGTTAAATTTGAAATACGCTAACGAACGTCTATTGACCGAAAATAAAGACGGTTATTTCGATACGAAAGATAAGCCGATTATTAACTTGCCATGGCCAGAGCGAGGCCAAGATGCGGTTAACAAACTATATGTCGACAAAAGGATGGTGGGAAAGTCAGGTGACGGCAGTTGGAATTTTGAAGATTTAAAACTGAGCAATATCGCTCGACCGGAGAGTGAAAAAGACGCTGTTACTTTGGAATATTTTCAGGCAAACGCTATAATCGATTTACCCGACGGCAGTGGCTATAATGTTAATAATAAACGTATACAAAACGTAGGATATCCCAAAGTAGAAGCGGACGCGGTAAATATGAAATACGTTGACGAACGTATATTGAACAACGGGGTCGTATCGTTGTCGAAACACGGATGGAATTTTCAAAATAATATAATAAATAATATCGGTCCACCATTGTTATCACAAGACGCGGTTAATTTGAAATATTTTCGAGAACACACTTTAACATTATCCTCATTTTCGACTTATAACGCGAAAAAGAAGCGAATAGGGGGTTTGGCCAGAGGTACTCTTGACGATGAGGCCGTCAATCTAGGTCAGCTAAATGCTGCGGTAGATAAAATGGAAACTAGCATTAAAACGTTTATATCTGCCGAACTCGTTGCTCTTTCACAGACAATCTACACAAACTTACTCAAACAGACGCTTCCAAAAGATACAATGACTCACTGGAAAGACGTGTTTAAGCTATTACGTTTAGGATTGCCCCAAATCGTCTTACCCCCAACTCAATAAATAAATTTTCCCCCGCCTCGGGTTATCCCGAGCCGGTGTATAATTTTTCCGTCATTCAGTAAGATGACTTTGACCGGAGCGGTCGTCGTGTTGCTCCTTTTCAAAGCGGTTCTCTCCGATGACGAAATATTTTGCGGGTTTAACGACACTGACAATGCTCATGATGCGACAGCCGCGGTCGGTTGGCAGAATACTACGATTTCGTGGCACATGCACGGACCACGTGAACATCAGTCTATAGTAGCGCACGCGTTTCAACTCTGGAGTAATAGTACCGTTTTAAAATTTTACCGTGACAGTCTGAATCCGAATATTATTATTTCCATGAGTGAAAAGGTGCATGTTAAATTGGGCGGTGGCAAATGCCCTTTTGATTTCGACGGGGAAGGAAGAGTTTTAGCGCACGTTGATGCCATACCCACTAAATCCCGCAAACAAGTTGAAATTCATTTCGACAATGACGAATACTGGGATTTCAGTATGGACCTCCCGGCTAGCGGTAAACAATCTTTCTACATGGTACTTATTCACGAAATCGGTCACGCTCTGGGTCTCGGTCATTCTCATGCTCGTGGTTCGACAATGTTTCGACTATCATTTCCGCCTGTCGGTATATCGAATATGTACCAGTTAAAGATATCCGATGACGCCATTCGTGAAATACGGACTATATACGGACCGTTTACGACGACTACTACGACAACATCGACTACTAGTACTACACCTATTCCGACGACAACATCTACTACTACTACTACTACTACGTCGGCACCTCCTCAGACGTCCGAAGGTACTCCGCCCGACCTCTGTAGTTTAAGACGAAAAATTGACAAAATTCTCATCGGCGATAAGCACGTATTCGTATTTTACGAAAAATATTTTTGGAAATTACATTTAGAGGTGTCAAAAAGAGAACCGCACATTGTACCGGAACTAATAAAAGACTGGTTGAATTTCTTACCTCGCGATTTTAAAAGTTTGGTAGGTGTTTATCAACAGGCCGATGGTAATATACTCTTTATAACAAACAGTTCGGTTTATACATTCGCTTATCCTAGTCTAAAAATATTGAACGAACACAAGACTTCCGACTGGCTGGGGAGAATTAAAAAAATCAACGCCGTTTTTCGCAACAATCAAGGTGGAATTATCATTTTCCATGATAATTTGTACGTGTCGCGTTACGACGAATGCGCTCGTACCGATATGTACATGGGTAGAGTCAGTGATCTGTACGCAGGGTTACCGTCAAATGTAAGGGGAGGCTTTCAATACATTGATGGAAATATATACTTTTTCGGTGACAATAACGTGTTTGTCTACAACGAGTTTCTAGGCTACGTCACGCGAATAGAAGCGGATATTTTCGACGTTTTGCAGATCACCTGTATGAAAGAGAAGCGGCTCAAAGATTTGTACTCTCTTGTAACGGACTTGTTTTATTTTTCTACATAAACTCCGTGTCAGCCTCTTTTTAGTTTAGTATACAAATGGCGAAGGCACGGTCAACACCCGTCAGTCGCAAGCGGAGAGTTGTCAGGAAAGGACGTGGTCTTATTTCCAGCGTATTGAGTGCCGGCGATAAAGTTTTGAATAAAGCTATCGATCTTCTACCTATAGAGCTCCATTTACCCGGTTACAACTATTGTGGTCCCGGTACGAAATTAGCCAAGAGATTAGCACGAGGCGATAAAGGTGTAAATTTACTAGACGAAGCCTGCAAAGAGCACGATATAGCCTACAGTAAATACAGCGATTCCGAGAGACGTAGAGTAGCGGATAAAAATTTAGCCGAAAGGGCTTGGAGTCGGGTTAAAGCGAATAACGCTAGTGTAGGAGAAAAGGCAGCCGCTTGGGCCGTAACAAACGCTATGAAATTAAAAACCAAAATTGGGAGCGGTAAGAGACGGCGGAGGAAGTCAAAGTCGGTTGCCCAGTTGTTGAAGCAGCTCCACGGTAAAGGGCTTTACCTGAAGCCGTACAAGAAGAAGGGGAGTGGTAAAAGACGCAAGCGCTGTAGTAAAAAAAAAAACCCCCGATAGATTCGATCCCGATCAGGCCGTTGACTAATATCGACTTGGAAAAATATGCAGCTAAATTTAAAATTCCATATTTCCGCGGTGTTTACATGCGAGATACCCTCCCTCTGCGGCCCCTAAAGAACGAGTCGGCCATCGTGAATTTGGACAGTGTGAGGGGTGCGGGTTCCCATTGGGTGTGTTACAGAAAACGGGGAGACAGCGTCGAGTACTTTGATAGTTTCGGCAATCTTAGGCCACCCACCGAGTTGACGCGATATTTCGGGCCGAACGCATCGGTTCACTATAATTACAAACAACATCAGAGTGGTGACTCAGTCGTCTGCGGACATTTGTGCTTAAAGTTTCTATCGCCCCGATGAGTATCGTTTTGACGGGCAACACTTCAGCGCTATCGTGCGATTTCTTTCCGCCGCTCGAGCTCGACGGAGAGTGGGAAATCGGCCTTATAGATCTCGCCACTTACAATTCCATTCCAAACATAACGGAGAACGTTAATAACAAACTGCGAATCAAAGATGAAAAAGTTGACGTGACCGTGAGCATACCTACGGGGTCGTACGAAATCGAAGACATGGAGAAATATATTGTAGCTCAGCTCGAGCCGAAAGGAATTAAATTTCAATTGAAACCAAACAACAACACGTTAAAGGCGGAACTTTTTTGTTCGAAAAAGATTATTTTCCAGGACGGATCCATCGGTCGATTACTAGGTTTCAAAAATGGTATACTGGAAGCCAATATGAATCACTTGTCCGATTCCCCGGTCAACATTATCAAAGTGAGTGTGATCCGTGTAGAGTGCAACATCGCCGTTGGCTCGTTTCAAAACGGGATCGAATGTCACATTATGCACGAGTTTTATCCCCAAGTAGCTCCGGGGTACAAGATCGTGGAAACACCGTCCAATATAATATATTTACCCGTCAAGGTGAAAAATGTTCATAGTGTGACGGTCAGTCTGAGGGACCAGAACGGAGAGCTGATCGATTTTAGAGGCGAAGCGGTT
This sequence comes from Philaenus spumarius, assembly GCA_018207615.1. Lineage (NCBI taxonomy): Eukaryota > Metazoa > Arthropoda > Insecta > Hemiptera > Aphrophoridae > Philaenus > Philaenus spumarius. The sequence continues at coordinate 13,362 of JAGFPH010011170.1, forward strand.
TCGGTGCGATTACATTTACGACGACGCCAAAATGGGACTCGTATTTAACGAGCGTCAGTATAAAACGGTGGTCAGTACGCGACAAAACTCGTTGGGGTTAACACCGCGCAACATTCGTTTCCTCAGATCGTTAGGATTCAAAATCAAAAATGGAACTGTTGGCAATCGATAGTGCTGCCGAGTACAATGACGTCATCAGCGGGAAGGAATACCATTCGTACAGACCTTACGCCTCGGCCACTTATGGTAATAACGACGAAATCCGTATACCTATTAACCAACAGGACGTGATTACGGTACCGTTTGAAAGCATACTGTATATCAAGGGCAAATTGAGCGGAAAAACAGCGGCTAACGCGGATGCGAACGTAAAGCTGGTGAATAACGCGGTAGCGTATTTGTTTGACGATATACGTTACGAGATCGCTGCAAACGAAGTGGACAGAACGAGAAACGTCGGCGTTTCGAGTACGTTGAAGAACCTCTTGTCGTTGCGGGAAATTGAAAAGAATAAACTCGCGAATGCCGGCTGGCTGGGAGTCGGTGAAACGCACGAATCGACGACATTTACAATCTCCGTACCTTTGAAAATGCTGATGGGTTTTTTCGAAGACTACAAACGAATCGTGATGAACGTGAAACAAGAACTCGTACTTTTACGCTCGGCGTCCGATTTAAACGCTATAATTAGCACTGATGCTGCGACCGTGACCTTGGAAATAACCACCATACAGTGGAGAGTTCCCCATCTCACCGTGACCGACGCGTACAGATTGAAAATTTTGAAAATGATCGAACGCGATGCCCCCGTTCACGTTCCTTTTCGAAGCTGGGAGATTCACGAATTCCCTACACTCCCGCAAACGCAACAGATTTCCTGGACCGTGAAAACGTCTAACCAATTGGAGAAACCGCGTTACGTTATTCTGGCATTTCAGACCGGCAGAAAGAATCAAATTACAAAGGACGCAGCCGTGTTTGATCGGTGCGAAGTGAACAACGTAAAACTATATTTGAATTCTCAATATTTTCCCTACGATAATATCCACGGGGACGTTTCGACCATGTACGAAATGTACTCTAGGTTTCAACAGTCTTATTATCTGCGCGAGTCGTCGCCTTGCATGGATCTTGCCGCGTTCAAGGCCAAAGCTCCGATTTTCGTCATCGACTGTTCCAAACAAGACGATTCTATAAAATCAGGCCCTGTTGACGTCAGACTTGAAATAGAAGCTTCCTCAAATATTCCCGCCAACACAACGGCCTACTGCCTTATTCTTCACGATGCTCATATAGTGTATAACCTTCTTTCCGGCACGGTTAAGAAGCTTGTAACTTAGGTGACACGCATCAGTCGCAGTCATGGAGTCAGAGAGGATGGACGTGGAGCGTGCACCTACCAAACGATGGGTTCCGCCTAACCTGCCTTTGGGTATTTTCTTAAAATCAGTACATTTCCTAAACGACGAATGTACAAAGTTCGTAGCGACGGGACTATTCCAGCATACGGGCTACGGCATCGGAGTATTGTTTCAAGCGGGTAAAAAATTTGTTTTCTTTTCGCACAACGTGTTTAACGAGATACTGGTGCGTATTAAAGAAATCACAGCAGCCCTCGCGGATAAAGGTACGCTCAGAGTTCGATTGAGTACCGGAGATTTTTCAGTGAAGAATATGTTTGGTAAACGTTACGTAGTACTGTACGATGGCCAGCATACTTTGACTTTAAATGCGTCAGAGTGGAAATTATTTGAAGACAGTGTCCCGCTAGTGACGCGTCGTATTAACGGGTTATTTTATATAGAAGAAGACTTACGCAAGTACATCAGTGAGTGTCTAGCCACCGACGAACTCGTTTCTAGCACGCTTCCCGAAGCGGACAAACTGTACGACGAGGTTGCGCTGTTCAAGAAACATGCAGGCCGTGGTTGAGTTTCACGCTTTCCAGGATAACGACAACAAGTATATAGTCAAAGAGCTGGCAATAGTCGGAGAGTATATCTCCACCGTTATGGTTTTTAAAGCACCGTACAAATTTTCCGAATTGAATGCAAAAGCTCAGAGGTCGGCTCGTTGGCTACAAAGACACTTCCATCGTATCGGTTGGTACGAAGGTAGCGTTACGTACGATGAAGACATGATACGCACGCTGTGCAAACCTTTTTCCACGATCCACACTAAAGGATTGCAAAAGGCACAGTTTTTGCGGCGAATCCACGATCACGTGGTCGAAATAGCCGAAGAGGAAAAATTAGTCGATTGTAGTACATATTTTGAGTGCATATTGCCTACTTTTGAGTGCATATTGCCTAAGCATTCTAATACCTATTATCCTTGCGCACTACGTAGTGCAAAATATTATTACGATTTGCTTCTCGCTTAGTACGTGCGTATGTTTGTGTGTGTGTGTGTGTGTGTGTGATTGGTCACTGGCGTGAGATTAAGTTCTCCGCAAACTTACAAGGTCAATGGCATGGGATTAAGTTCCCTGTAAACCAAAGTGTGTACGCTCACATCTACAGGGTCACTGGCGAGAAGTTAACGCTTTCGTAAACCAAAAAAGTGCGTATTAAGTGAGGGGCAAATCGTAGAAAAAAAACAAAAAAAAAATAAAAAAATAAAATTGAAAAATAAATATATTGGGAGACTACATTTTTGTAATGGAGTGGTAGTCACCGGGAGTAGCGATGGTTCAGGGGCTACTTCCTTAAGGGGTGAACCTTCCGTTCACCCTGGATTGTAATGTGGGCCTCGGAAATGGCTTCACCGTCGACGAGTGACGGTTCCAACCCCGTGCAAACACAGAGGACAATCATAAATAAGAAGGAGCCGACGGAGTATTCTTCATTCTCTACTTGACTTCCAACGAGTAATCATGGGTATTGACGCAAGTGTCTCAATTCGTTTCTACAAAGATAATGAATTAATTGAAAAAGTTTATTTAGATTGTTATAAATTTACAAAAAGCTCGGAGGTATTCGATGTGAGCGATACGGATAGTATCAAAGTTACATTTAGTACTGAATACGATTCCGGCTCTTCTCAATCCGGAAGCGACTACTCTGAACCCGTCCCCTTAGATTCGGAAGATTCGGCGGACACTATCGAAGCGAGATGGGAGAAGGTAGCCCAAAATCAGAAATTGATCAAGGCTATTGAAGAAAGGATGCGGGCGAATAAAAAAATGAAATGCGAAGGCGAATCCGATTGCGACGAAGGGCGAATAAAAAAAAAAATGAAATGCGAAGGCGAATCCGATGATGACAATTCGAATAACGAGTTAGACGCAGAGGACAAGGCGAACGACTCTGAAGACACTCCCGTCGGCTCTTACAAGGTCACTGGCGAGAAGTTAAGTCTTCCGTAAACCAAAGGGAGTAAATCGTAGAAAAATTAAAAAAATAAATTTATTGGGAGGCTACATTTTTTGTAATGGAGTGGTAGTCACCGGGAGTAGCGATGGTATGGGGCTACTTCCTTAAGGGGTGAACCTTCCGTTCACCCTGGATTGTAATGCGGGCCACGGGCTTCTCCCCCGTGCGACGGTTCCAACCCCGTGCAAACGCAGAGGACAATCATAAATAAGAAGGGGGGACCGATTGAGTATTCTTCATTCTCTACTTGACTTTCGACGAGTAATGGACTTCAGTGTCGCAATTCCTACAAAAACAATAAAAGAGAGTATATACTGAAATGTCAAGTTCGAAACGTAAAGTTCATTTTAGAGATGAGATGAATACTATATTCTATATAATCGACGATTCCGAACAAAGAGAAGCTAGAAATGGTTGTTGTTGGATACGAGAAGCGGCCGAAAGGTTGCGAAGAAGGGCTAATAAAAAAATAAAATGCGAAAACTATGAGAGCGAATCCGATGATGATGATGATTCGAATAACGAGTTGGCGCATTAAAAGATCGAAAGTGAAAATCAAAGTTATTTCTCGCAACAACACTATAGACAAAAGAAGAAGAAGTATTGTAGTAGATTGTGAATAATAAATTATATTTATCCTTGTGTGGTCTTCCATTACAACTCCTATACAATTTTTAAAAAGTGTATACCATTTAATATGACGTCATTCCCCCACCAGGCACCCACCCTCTTTCTACACATTCTCGTTGGAACATTATTCCCTCTCTTTCTCTCTCTCTCTGTATATAAGGAAGCATTTCTGGACAGTTAATCAGTTCTACAGTAGCTAACGGCTTGTGATATTGCTCTCTACCTGTACTGTTGTGATTTTACAATTTCATAATAAGTATTATGGCTTCTATTAAGGAACGATTTAACTCGATTAAATCAAGCGAAAGTGTGCCGATAAATACTCTGGTAATCAATCATCAATATGTGATACGTAAAATTAGGCCTGTTATGACCAAATACGGCTCGAGTATTCTTTGTGACATACAATTTGATGAAAACGAAGTGCGATCAACCTTTCTACCAAATCGCTATACCAACGTATTTTCTTCGGCGGAGCTAGAAGAGCTTGTAGGGAAAAAAATTGTAGTTACTGCTATCGTCGGTAAAACGGTGGAACTAACAATAGTGGACTAAAATGGTGAAAATAAGAAGAGAGAGAGAGTGTAATATATTGGACTGATTGTCACTGTATTTATATAAATAATAATAATATTGTTGTACTGAGAGTGAAATTTAATAAATTATACTGTTAAAATGCATTTATTGTGTCATTTTCTTATCACCCTAGTGTAATAATAATAATAATATGAGATAATTAATTGTGAAAAAGATTTGCTGAGAAAGCGCAGTGTAAAAAGCGCTCAATATACCATCAGCTGTTTAAAATAACATGGTTTTTAAAGTAGTGCTGCTATAATCAATTTCTTATACAGATACAAGACCGGATGCGTTTCTTACCGCACCCTGTATGTAGGATTAAAGTTCGTTAACCAACTATGTTAAACAGCAGTTATACAATGTATTTTACATTACATTACACTGTGCCACTTGTATCATACAAGGTAAATGTCGGCTGTTAAACTTCGGTCAAGTCCAGGGTTTTAGTTCGGTTGAGATCGGTAGAAACAGTTATATAATGTATTTTACATTATATGACAAGGGTTTGAGTTCGGTCAAGCCCCGGGGCTTTAGTTCGCGGGTAAGATCGGCAGAAACAGTTATATGATGTATTGTACATTATATTACAAGGGCACAGCGAGGAGCCTTACGTTCGGATGGACTCGGGTAAGATGTCGGTAGAAACAATTATATATATATATAATGTAAAGAACTCTACCAGAACGCGCCACCGTCGGACAGGCCGTTGATTCTCTACCAGAAAGCGCTGCCGTCGAACGGGTGATAGTTCCAAGATTCTCTACTAGAAAGCGCTGCCGTCGAACGGGGTGGTTGATTCTCTACCAGAACGCGCTACCGTCGGACAGGCCATTGATTCTCTACCAGAACGAGCTACCGTCGGACGGTCGCCTTGTGATATAACGTAAAACACATTATATAACTAAAACCCGAGTCCGACCGAACGTAAGGCCTATCATACAAGGTTAATGTAGGCTGTTAAATTTCGGTTAAGTCCGGGTTTTAGTTCGGTTAAGATCGGTAGAACCAGTTATATAATGTATTTTACATTATATGACAGGGGTTTGAGTTCGGTCAAGCCCGGGTTTTAGTTCGGGGCGGCAGAAA
>JAGFPH010011170.1:24822-35870 GCA_018207615.1 Philaenus spumarius
ACATAACAGAATTATAGCTCTTTCATTTTGATTTGTAAGGGATACATGACAGTATTACAGCTCTTTCATTTTGATTTGTAAGGGATACATAACAGTATTACAGCTCTTTCATTTTGATTTGTAAGTGATACATAACAGAATTATAGCTCTTTCATTTTGATTTGTAAGGGATTCATAACAGAATTATAGCTCTTTCATTTTGATTTGTAAGGGATACATAACAGAATTATAGCTCTTTCATTTTGATTTGTAAGGGATACATAACAGTATTACAGCTCTTTCATTTTGATGTATACATAACAGAATTATAGCTCTTTCATTTTGATTACTTGCGTTTAACGGATGAACACAGGAATACCAAATCCTGAAACAATAAATATTCATTACTTTATTCCCATTGAAGCAAGGGAGAGAAGAAATGGTACACATTAAACTTCAGCCACTACTATCTAAGTGATTAAAATGAGGTTACTACCCCTATACAATAAATTAAAACTAGATAGGTGAAATTCGGTACATATTATTCTTAGCTGATATATAGAAGAAAGAAAACCCATTTGCATTTCAACATCTTGAGTCTAAATGGTGAAATGGGAAAACTACCCTTAAAAATAAGTCTCCCTTAGTATTTAACAGTGATGCTTTGGCTGTGTACAGATTAGTGACAGATACTAATTGGCATTTTCTCTTTTGTTTAGTATAATAGTTCTATTCTTGACAACTAGTATAGGATCGGATAGTTGTTTAATATTGAGCTACTGCATTAGGACCAAGCGTGATGACCGTTTGTTTTTTTTATAAAAAAGGACAAATTAGTTGGTCTACTCATTAACACGGATATCTTTCTTTATAGAAAGTTACTTTAATTCTTATTTTCGTAAACCAAGTTGTCATTTCAAAATTTAAAGTTTTTTATTGTATTCGTTATTTCAGTCATAGTGGTCGTACATAGAGTCGTTCTCCAAGGACATGATACTTTATGTAACCAGTATTTAAAGCCCCGTACAACATTTCTTAATAATTTCACCTACATCTTATTATGGGAGTGAACAGCATTAAATATGTGTTATAAGAATCATATCTATATATATATAATTCAATGCATGTCCGTCTGTTTGTACGTTTGTCTGTTTGGATGTTTGTCCTTTATGCGTTACCAAACCGTCCATCCGATTGCTTTGAAATTTTGCATAGTAACACAGGTTAACCCTGGGAAGGTTTTAGGCCATTTACCGAAGTCCTAGGACATTAGGGCTACGCCCCAGTGGCCCTCAAAGTTTCAATGTTAATCTTATGGAAGTTCAATCTTAAGGAAGAAGAAGAAAGATTTCTTTTGATTTTATCAGGGGCACAAAAAACAGCTGTTCGTATGAAAAGCTTAAAACAGCTGATTTTGATCAACAACTGATTTGGATCAAAAACTGAATATAATTTTAGGTTAGGCCTACAATGAACTAAAACACCAATTATTGGGCTAATTATTTAAGATATATAAAAGCCAAATACCACTTACTGACTGAACACTTAAAAAGAACACAATTACGTTAAAAAGACTGAAAATACCAACAACCACGGGCAACGCCGTACGGGTCAACTAGTAATTTAATAATTTATGAAATTCTATTTTTTTAAGTTCATAATACCCCAAAAGTCAACTCCGTGGCATGTTACCACCTGATTTGCAATGAAAATATGTAAATTTGTAAAATTGTTTATGACATTTATTATTATTTTAATTGTTTTATATAATAAAGAAAACATACAGAATTAATTTATATTTATAAATATATATAAAATCCAAATACCACTCACTGACTCACTCATCACGAAATCTCAAAAACCACCGAACGGATTGGAATGAAATTTGGTATGTAGCTTCCTGTAGGGTCGTAGGTTCTCGGTAAGAAAGTTTTGAAATATTCGACATTTTAGGTTTGTTTGGAGAGGTAAAATTTACTACAAAAACCCTTAAGAAATACATAATATAATATATTTATTGATATATTTTCTTTTTGTTAATATACATTTAACTTTGATTTGTCTATCCGTGCAAAGCCGGATCGACTCAGCTAGTTTAATATAAATTGCAATACATTTAATGGCATTTCATACAGTTTTATTTTATTTATCAAAATAATGTTACTGCATTTAGCATCAACTCCATGGGCAAGTGCTGTTATCAAACAGGGCAGGTATGTTCTAAAGGTGATAGTCACATGATAAACAGACTTTTTTTATTTTTTGTCGCCAACAATTACATTGTTCAGTTACATTTTGGAGAATGACCCAGATAGCAAATGCATCAAAAGAGGTAAAGTACCGGTTTTCAAGAAATCTTTAATTAAAGTGAGCAGTAAATTAATTTGTTTAAATTAAATTTCAAATTTAATAGTTAAACTTTGAAATGTCTGAGGCACAGAAGAGCCTTATACTGTTTCCTTGCTTCAAAAGTGTGCCTATTCTGACTCAAATTATCAGTCTTTATATTTATAACGGATATTTACGCTGACAGTTGATTAGAGTTGCCATAATATAACCTGATTTAACAAAGCACTTAATCAGTTTTGCTTGACTTACTACAAGATAAAGAAACAATAGTGTTTACCACTGGCTGTCGTGATTTTTCTTTTTTATGTGGAAACTTTTGCAAACAAAACCTATATTCACAATGGATCGTTCACCAAGTAGTTTGTCATACTTGTTCGGAAATAATTGTTGTGACAGGTTAGTTAGGCCTATTCTGGAGGCAGTGGCGTCAGATGCTTGATTTCGTTTCCTTAACAATAAATTGTATTGACTAGGGGAGTCGCCTGCGATAATTGATTAATCACAACCTCAAAGCTAAGATGTTAAATAAAATTATCAAGTTTAAGGAGTTATAACTAGTAGTTCTGTGAACAGTAGACCTCGCTAGTTGAAGTAACAAACGTGGTTTCGAGTTTAGGTTAAAAATAGCGTGCCAGTAAAGAAGTAAGCAGAAGGTTTAGCCTTGAAACATTATGTTGTAATTCCGGGGTGTTTAGTACTCGTTTTTTCTTTTCTTGAGCTTTAACTGCTAAAGATTTTCTTTTAGCGGATATTGTGTTTTATTTGGGTTAATAACGCGCAAGGTAGCTAAAAATTTCGCGTTATTGAGGAAAACATATAATTAAATATTTACATACCGCACTTAAATAACTAAAACTTAACAATGTATTTACAGTTCCATATCATATTCCAATATTAGAAATAATGAAAACAAACGATGTTAAAGCGTCGTGATAGTGATCTACCCATGTACCAACTACCAACACTTCCCACGCTGTCCGACGGTAATTTATTGTATGTCCTTTATAGCCGCGAGGTTTTATTTGTTTCATCTCATTTTGTAATTCAAGTAAAGCTAAGTCAAATACTTTTATTAATTAATAATAATTTACAAGTATACAGTTCAATTCTTTGATTTATTCTCTACACTTTCTTATAATAATACCAGGTGTCTTAAAAGCCCCCCCACTTTAAATTTTGTGTTTGTTCAAACAAACAAATATCCTTTGGGAAACAATACTATCTTAGCCCTAAGTATCTTTTGAAGCAATCGGAAATTTTGAGTGTCCCCTAAAAATGGGGGATTTTGGGGGCAACTCAAAATTTTAAAATGGGTAGTATGGTCATATAATACCACATTTTAAAGGTCTATTTAAGACTAGAAAAATTACATAAAGACAATAAAAATCGGACCACTCAAAATAAAATGGCGGCACTAAACGTGTTGAAATAAATCGACATTAAGTTCCTAATATCTCGAAAAGAAAGAGTTTTTAAAACAAATTTCAAGAGACAAAAATTTTTATTTTAAAGTGCTTGACCTAAAAATTTGCTTTCAAATCGATTTCGTAAATTTATTTTTTTACAAAATTTTCTAAAATGTAGGAGTGGTTTTTAAATCGTGACATAAAAAAGTTGATCTGTGAGAATTGTTTTTATTTTTCGGGTAGAGAAGTTTTGTAAACGACAAAGTTGTAAACAAGGACTTGAATTTAGCTTATTTTGTCATAAAAATTTTTACGAAGTGTACTCTGGTCAGAAAGGTAGGTTGAAGACAAGAGTAAATTAAGCACGGCCGGCCCACTCGTCGCGTCAGACGGCACTACATTTATCTGTGCCCCCTGCTCCTCAGGCCGCTTCCTATCATTGTAACCAAAACTATTATTACTGACTATTACTTAATTATTAAATACTTAATTACAACACAACTTCTGCTCAAAATAGTCTACCTATTACCTGTTCATAATTTGAATAATTTCAAAACATATAAGACGTAATTTTCATTCTGTATACTTTATTTTGTATAGTGCTTTTTATATTTAACATATTGACAACAGTTGTTACATAGTCCAAAACCTTCATAAGCCTCAGAAAACTTGGGTCAACTACGAATAATAAAAAAAGACTCATTGCAAATTCAAAAACATTTAATGGGAAAAATAACATTGTTAGAAAAATGACAAAAATGTAAAAAAAAAAAACACAGCAACTTACATTTTACATTTACTGCCGTAAAAATGTTATAATTTTAGTTAAATTGTCAGAAACCTGAAAATGAATGAATGAATGAATATTTTATTGATCCTTATATTATTTATATCACATTATTGCACAAACAAAATCATAATTATTATATATATATCTTATAAACTAAATTAAATGACAAAAGAAAAAATAGTTACAAAATAATCATAATATAAGGAAACAATTTAAGGGGGCGCTACCCTGTCCGCCATATTGAATCTGATTCCCATAAGAGCAATGCTACAGAATAAGTCATTTTTTTCCGTTAAATCGTCGAATAAATTAACAAATTTGGTTTCATTTCGAAGCACTGCCTTATGTGGATGTTGGGGTTGATCGCTCAATACATTTTCAAAAACCGTTTTATTGCTTTCATAAACGTCTGATATAAATAGTAAAAAATAGTAAACTTTATTAATTTTTTACTCAGTTGCAAAAAGAGAATAGATATTACAAAAAACCTTAGCAATAAACACCCACAATGTATTTTACTTTAAGAAAAAAAATATAACTTTCGTTTTTTGACAAAAACAACTAAAAAATATGCTTAATAGTGAATGTATGTTTTGGTTATTTAACATTGAAATTGATACACAACTTCGCCGTTTTTAATGTAGGGAGCCGAGCCTTTATTTTAAAAACGTGTTTGAGGAAGTGAGTAAATAAAATAACTTAAAAAAAACACAAATGCACAAATATATATACGCCTATAGACAAAAAGGAAAAACAAACAAAAATACAGAAATTAGCTGACCGGCTTTCAGAAATATATTTAAAACTATATATTTTTAGTACATATAAAAAAACAAAAATTTTTCACTGCAGCTTTGCAATTATTTTCTAAAACCACAAATTAAATACATACGATTTGGGACGCGAAATCGTCAAAAGCGCTCGGCAGTAGCACGACTCATGCTCGACGCCGTCATCTTGGTGAAGATTCTCGCTAAAAGGTCGGCTTTAACGATCTTCTCCCAAAGCCTATCTAGGTTTTATACTATGTAATCATTGGCGTGAACAAAGTATAAACATATTACAGTATAGACATTTACAGCATAGCTGAGAGCCTGCCAAGGTCATTTAGCAAACAAATAACTTTTTGGGTGAAGATATAGGTATTATTCAAAACTCTTTTTATATTAAACAGTTATATATTACTATTATAATATTTAGTCTAGTATAATATTTTTTCTTTGCCTCAAGTTGTGAAGTTAAATTTATAACAATAATTTTTTTTTAAATGCAAAGTATTAAGTACTTATTCTAATTTTACAATATGAAAACAATATTTACAGGCCTAATATTTAAATTATATTACACCTAATATATTATAAGCCTACAGTAAAATTTATTTTCTTTTTTTCCAAGTACAAACTATTTTATTTAAATCTTTCTCATTCGCGATTGATAAATATGCCAATTTAACCCTAGAAACGCCAGTGTTAATTAAAATGTATTTTTCACCGTTTTGAAGCAATTTTTTTTTCAAAAATTCGTCAAATATAATAGTTAAATTCCAATCCAAAAGTGTTTCATAGTGTTTCTTATAGAAAAAGTCCCAAGAATTTATATATGCAACTGAAAAATTTATTGATGTAAAATTGTAAAGGTTATTAGCTCAGGAAGCAAAAAATGTTCAGTAAGGGAAAAATCCAACTTTAGGCCTACATAAAAAGAAGTAAATTTTTTTGTATTTTTTTCCAAAATATACAGACGTTTTGTAATTAGTTATAAATAGAAGTGTATAAAAATATATATCAATTTCAAACAAATTTGTTAGAAAACGCCTTTTTTATGTTCTTCCTACAAGACCGCTAGCAAAATCAGGCCTATTTTGACAAATAAAATAGGAATATAATATGCTTTATCCAAAAATGAAATTTTATTACAAAAATTGTAGAGAATAAATCATAGAATTGAACATTTTTAAAATAGCCTATTTTATAAACGTATTTCATTTTGTTTCATTAACATACAACAAATAACACAAAACTTTCAAATGGCCAACGCCTGTTTAGACAACTACAATTTTAAAACGATGGTTACCTTATGTAGATATACGTTTTACAAAACAATTAAAGTTTGAAACATTTCCTTTCCAATGGTTTTTGTTTTATTGAGATCGCACGATTTTTGGTGGGTAAAATATTTCGGAGGGAACCTACAGGCAGGTTTTGGGGGAATTGTGCCATGGGCTTCGGGGGGGGGGGGGGGGGGGGCACTCCTGCGTCAATTTACGGTGGTTTCACCCTCTCTGGTTAGCCCTTAGAATAAGGTAATATAATTGCATATGAAAATACTTGTTTAGACATTTTTTATTAACATTGGCACATTTATTAAGACTATTTTACAGTTTTATTCAAATTATGGTACAGCGAAACATCTAAAAAAGGGTGTGTTTTTACATTATTAGGGGTGTTTTTTTAGAGCCGTAAGACCCCCAATGTTCGTGATCAGCGACAAAAAAAAAAAAAAAACATAAAATATGAATGTTATGTGTAAAACGTTTAGAGATTAACAGGTTTTTACTTTATCAAATTTAAGCTACTTTCAGGAAAAGAATAGATAAATAAATATAAGTTTTTAAATGCAAATGTACAGAAGTAAGTGTGTAAAATAATAAGCAGTACAAATGTATAATGACTCAAAATTAACTTGTTCTTTTTATTCACAAAAATAAAATGAAATACCTGTTAAAAACCTTTTCTACCATAAATGCTAAACCTTTTTAAACTCAATATTTTATACATTTTAGCCTCACATACTACTTAAATCGGCTTGACGTACCCACAGGTTTGGAAACTCTGATCTTTATTATAAGCTTCGTGTCGCCACCGCATTGTGAAACAGTTATCACTGTTTCTTCGTCTTCTTTAGCTTCAAAATGTCTTTAAAGTTAAGAAATACAAAAGCTAAATCAGCAACAATAAGTCGAGAATCGTCTTACACTCTGTACAACGCTCAAACATAATTTCCCAAATACATTTTCAATGAAATTATCAGTGCGTATTTGCTTGTTTGCATTCCCCGCCTACGTGTAACGATAAAGGCGGTAAGTCAGGTAATACAAAGAAATACCAGTAATTATATGTTACGTAGCGGAGTGGTGAATATATAATCTGACATTGAGTTAACACTGACACGTGTATTTTTTTTTTTTGTAATTTACAAGATGGCGTTATACAACGATAGTAAACTTGATTTTCACAATAGGTAATATTAATAGCCACTAGATGGGCAATTAGTAGATGACTCGACGATTGCTTGTTGTTGAGTTGGTTAAATAGAAGTGGGAATACGAGAGTCATAACACTTCAGCTCCGTTTGTGATGTCTCCCGAATTTAGTCTTTGTCAAAACATAAGTAAAATCAGTGCAATTTTAAATAGAATATTTAATATTTTAGAATATTCCGTGCCGTAAATTTAAACAGACAGGAAAAGTGCGATTTAGGATCGTACTGCTGATCCTAAATTTGTATTATAATGCTATTATGGTATTACCTTTAATGCAGTATCTTTAGGCTTCCCGTCGACTAGCGACAATATGCGACAACTGCAACGAGTGTACAATCTTCGTCCTTGTCCTTTACGTTTATCAAGCGGCAAGGTCAGGGCTCTATAACAAGGTCTATTTTGATAATTTACGGTGACCCAGTATCGATCGCCTCTGACGTCACCATGCTGACACACACCAGCTGGTAATATTTCAGTAATGTGCGCGCAGTCGTTAACTCGCTGTTGTAACTCGATGGAAAGGCTTCAGTAAAATAAAATTTAGACGTTCTTAATCTACATAAAGTACGGATTCTAATGCCAAATGTGTCACTGGTAACTATGCCAGCTAGAAAAAAGTAAGCATTTTATTTTAACATAAACTAATTATAGTTTATAATTAATATTTGATATTATTGAAGTGGACACAAAAAGTTAAGTTGGAGGTTAACGTTTAAAAAATAATATCATTATTACTTACATTCAAAGAAATAAAATTAGAGATCAATGATGGAAAAAGAAAATCGTAATTACGTAAAAAAATTAGTTTCATATTTAATTAAAAAGAATTACCTTATAATAATGATATTATTTTTTAAGCGTTAACCTCCAACTTAACTTTTTGTGTCCACTTCAATAATATCAAATCTTAATCATAAATTTTAATTAGTTTATGTTAAAATAAAATGCTTACTTTTTTTCTAGCTGGCATAATTATCTGGGGACAAGTGATTTACTATATTACCTTAAAATAACAATATGTACATAAACGTTATTCCCGTATCAAACAACTGTACTTCGGAAGTTGCGGCGCCGCACCTACTCGCGCTCATTTAAAAAAACGATTTCATAATGGTGTAATCATTTTATCACAAATCGGTGAATTGGATAGTTTAGATCAATTCATTGGCTACAACTTTCCCGCTGGAAGTTTGTTTATAACCCAAAAATAAAAAATTTCCTCGCTTAGTAACTTTTCCAGGTCAGTCTGTGATAATGCTCAAATATTTTCAATTATTAAAATTCGAAATACCTGTTAAATAAAAGTTTTTTATACTGTTAGAACCCGTACTTTATTTAGATTAAGAATATGTAAATTTTATTTTACTGAAGCCTTTCCATCGAGTTACATCAGCGAGTTAACGACTACGCGCACATTACTGAAATATTACTAGCTGGTGTGTATCAGCATGGTGACGTCAGAGTGAAACTGGCGGCACAGTGCCGAGATCAAAGAAACGGTTAAGCCCTTGTTATAGAGCCCTGATATATACCTTCAACTAAACAAAAACAGCGGCGAGAAAAACAATCACATTGCACCTAAACAGGTGCACAAAAAATACCTTCAATATTTTCAAATTCAAGAAGTCAGATATTTAAGTTTTATAAAAAATGTTTAACCCCATAAATGGTTTTGATATTAGTTGGCAAAGGATTAACGAATTTAGGTGCCTGGTATATGAAACATTTGTGAAACATGGTCAGTTTGGCTTTGGGTAAGATACAATACCGCTCCCTAAGCTTATTCTGTATGTTAGATTTCGTCATATCTATCTTTAGTTTTATAGCCGCATTTAGGATGACATACACGTATAACCTTAGTACTTCTACTTAAAACATAGATGTACACTAAGAAACTATTTCAAATCCAACTATAAGCAGTAAGAGTTTTTGATACATAACGTTTTTATTTTTGCTATAGAAAATATCGATTTTGACAATTTGCTTAGAAATGTCAATTAAGTTCCCTTGATGAGGAAATTTCTTAGTGGAAAATTAACTTCGAAACGTATTTTAAGTTATCAAGTGCAGATGGTTTTATAGCCTTCAACCGTTACAAATTAATATAGACAGTAAATATTATATAAAAATACTAGGGTCTCTGCCCCTGGACGCTTCGCGTCCCAACCCCGCCTCAGATGGCTGCTTCGCTTCGCTCGCAGTTGGAAAATTCTCTAAAGAATCTCGTTAATCTTTGGCTCGTTTGTACATAGGTGACCGAGCACAAATCAGCTCTTTTATTTGGCAGCTGACTCAAGCTCATTAAACATTACCGGAGCTCCTTCTCGGGTCAATAGCGGCTAAACGGATGATTGGATCTTGAATCTGACAGAAAATTTCTTCTTTGAAATTTAATTTTCTACAACTTTTGTATTTAACATTTTTTGCTATCTCTTACTAAATGCGCTCAAAGTGGGAAAATGAAGAAATTGAAAAATTCGAAAAAATCTTTCCCGCCAAAAACGTGCTTCCAAAATTAAAAAATGTTAAATTCTGGCAATTTTCCCAAAAGTTTCTTGTCGAGAGCTTTAATTCAAGTATGAGGTCGAGGGGGGTACGATTACGGGAAGTGCCTAATAATTAATCTCAGTGAATCGGTGAAATCGTCTAGCTTTAAGGACTTTGGGCGGAGCCTCCCTTCTCGGATGAATGGATGGTGGATCTTGAATCTGACGGAAAATATCTTCTTTGAAATTAAAATTTCTACAACTTTTGTATTTAACATTTTTTGCTATCTCTTACCGTTTTCTTACTAAATGCGCTCAAACTGGAAAAATGAAGAAATTAAAAAAAATAGAAAAAATCGTTCCGGCCCAAAAGGTGCTTCCAAAATTTAAAAATGTTAAAAATTCTGGCAATTTTCCCAAAAGTTTCTCGTCGATAGCTTTAATTCAAGTATGAGGTCGAAGGGGGTAAGATTATGGGAAGTGCCTAATAATTAATGTCAATGAATCAGTGTTACCGTCTAGCTTTATATAAGTAGATGTGTTTTCCTGACTTTGGTTGTATAGAGGAATTTGCAAAATACATTTTTATAAGATTTCTTTAAGTACGAAAAAGGAAACCGCCAATCCAGACAGATAATCGACCGCTCATCCTTCCACATCCGTGTTTACTTCGCTTCCGCATATGCACCGGAATGTGAATGTAACTACATGGTAATTATGTAATGCCATATGTCCCATAAGGAAAAGTCAGTAATTGTGGTTTGTGGACAGGAAAA
>JAGFPH010011171.1:2407-35858 GCA_018207615.1 Philaenus spumarius
TAAAACAAATAAACACCGAACACAGTTAGCCGAAATACGAGAACAAAACTAACAACACATAACCTCAAAATGTCTTGCATTATTCACTAAACAAAACATGAAATATGAACATCAAGGCATTATGGCGGAACCTAGCGCCCCGGTGGCTTGTTGCAGAACTTTAATGCACCTGAAGGCTTTATGTGAGTTGCCATAGCAACTCATTAGTTACAAATCCCCACCAGTTTCAATGCTAATAACTGTATTCGGCTCTGGTTGCAGAAGCAGTGCGTTCCGAGACGCTGCGCGCGAAGGTTGGGTTGATGTTCTTCGGCTTTTCAACCGTTGGGGGACATTCTTGGCCGTAAATTTTGGATTAAAATGAGGTTGCTATTGATAATGCACTGATAATTAAAGAAATATTAATGCGATTAATTATTTGTTTTCTTTCTTGGGGGTTGTGCAACCGAACAACCTTACAAGGAGCCGCCACTGAGGTAAATTGAAATGAATATACATTAAAGTAACAAAAAGTAAAGGCTTGTTTTAGTAATACAGTGCAAATAGTCGGATTCTGAGAATATAACATGGTTACCGGAAAGGTTACATCCGTCTGAGGCAAGGAAATATATTTGACTACTGAAGAACTAACACTTTTTGTCAAACATATAAGTGTCAGATAAATATAATATATATTTATTTATATTTATTATGCTCAAGATTCTTAAACTAAAATTTGTTGATGGAGATTTACAAGATCATTTCACCGTATTTGAGCGTTTTATAAAAGAGTTAGATGGCGTAAGTAAGACGCCGACCTATGATACCGACAAAACATGTTATTTACTTCTTACAATGCCCGAAAAGTATGAAAATGTGATTACATCTATTGAAACTATCATGAATAAAGATAAAACTGTACATACTTATTCTGATGTAAAAACAAGATTATTAGATCAAGAGCTCAAAGATAAAGAAAGACTCAATAATAACATTCAAGAAACTCAGCATTCGTTCTATACTTCGGCAAATAAGAGCCACGGTGGCCGTGCTTGTTAAAGCGTCATTGCTTTATCAATCGTCATGGCAACCATCAATGGAAAGGTTCCGGGTTCAATTCCCATTGACCCCGAAAAATTTTCTTAATGGTTTCTTAACAGACATCGTTGGCTGTGGTTCGGATTCCACGTAAAACTGTAGGTCCCGTCTTCATTAGCCTTAAGTGCAAAACAGTAGGACGTTAAAACACCAAAAAAAAAAAATTACAAAAAAAAGAAGCGAATATCGCAAAAGTGTAATTTGTCATACTTGTGGTGGTAAAGGACATTTTAAAGGTGAATGCCCCTCGAATAATATATCTCAAAAACGTAATATGATAAATCGTGCGTATGGAAATCGTAGTCGAGGTTCACGTGGTTTCCGTGGACATAGACGTGGTAGAGGAGAGGTGTAAGCTTAGAGTCTCTTATATGACGAGCCCCAAAGTTGGCTGCGCCAATTTGTAAGTTGCTCAGCTTACAAATAAAAAAATAACAAATTATATAAACTTGATTTGATTTGCAAGACTCTATTTTTAGTTTTATTCTATCTCGGGTAGTGAATTCAATGACCTGATTGATATATGGTGAAAAGGATCAGATTAGGCCAAACAAAGTAGACGATTTAGAAATTACCTTTGACATTTATTAATATAATAAAATATACGACAAAGAAAAATAAATTCAAATACATACAAATTATAGATTATAAATTTAAAGAGAGCTGGTGATTTATAAAAAAAAAGAATTTTAAGTGCACTGTACTTACGAAAAGCAGACCACAAACTTATTAATTTTAAAAAAGAAAACCCCACTCGCACGCGCAAAAACTTTCGTAGCCTAGTTCATTGTCGTGTCCGATTTACTGTCACATTAATTTAAGTGATCGCACTATACACCATTTGACGATGAGATACTACTTTGTACTTGTAGATTAGCAATAATAAATGTTACATGATTAAACTGTTAAAGCACAACGCATAACGCGCAACACTTTAAGCGACGTTCACTGCTTGGTTTCTCGTTGATAAGTCTTTAGCGTCTTTCTCCCCCGCTACCTTCAGCCGGCGTCTATTTCCTCTCAACCAATCAGAAACGTCTGATGACATATTTCGTCAGATACGTTGGTTGCTTAGCAAAGCAATCCCTGTGGATCTTGCGTGTGAAATCGAACGTAGACCGTTTCTCCAGGAATTGGCTTGCAGGTGTTCGCTTATCTCGTCTAGACTTTTGGACGTTGCTTTTCTAACTGCGTCTTAAAACTCGTATAATTTCCGTGTCTTGGCGTTAGTACATAGACTGTCCATCTTCTCAAACCCTACTTTTATATTTAAAATAATTGATTTTAAAAATTGTCTGCCTTTTATTTTTATTCTACTGAAATGTACTTTAAAATTGTCTGCCCTTTTATATTTATTTCCTTTACGTTAAATGCTTCTAATTATTAAGCTCTCTTTCTAAAAAAAAACATATGTAATATAAATTAAGTTAGATTCAAAAATAAAAATGCTCTCTTTCTAAAATTGACTTATGGTCCTATTCTATATTATTTTATACTTTGGGAAGTTGGAGATCTTACAAAATCCCCTCAAACATGAGAAAAATCTTCCAATTTAAACTCATGTTTGATGACTCCCAATCACCAACTTGACAAAGTACACTTCAACTCAAAATCTCATTACATAACACAATAAGTTTATGAATTCAAATTTCTTAAAATAAACATTGATACACAAATATAAAACACAAATCTTACATTCCATTTCTCTTCGAAACATGAATTTACTACAATGCAAAATGCAAAAAATCTAACTTCAAATATTCAAGTTCCAGTTCGAATTTCACTTCACTTAAGAAATTTCTGAGTTCAACAGAGTTCGAAATTCACTATATAAGAAATATTAAAAATCAAAAACACATGAATACACAAAATAAATCAATAATATATCAATAAATGTTTATTATGTTTATATACATAATTTTATACACAACAGGTATGTGAAATATTGAAATAAATTCAAAGTCTGGCATTCCCCTTAGAATTTACTAAACCATTATAACCTTCTTATAACCTACCTACTGGTGCCTAACACCTATCATCCTATCTTGCCACACCTATGATAATATATAATTAAAGTAAAATTGAGTTTCATTCAACTATCTACACAGTGGCGTAGCGACGGGGGGGTTTTCCGGGTTACAACCCCCCCCTTGAGCCTGTAAAAGAGGCCTCAAAAACGAGTAAGAAGCCTCAATAAATAAAGCGATAATACTGGAGGTAAAAAAATTTTTTCATACGTGAAGACAAAATAATGTTGGTTATTGCTAGAAAAAACCAATAATAGTTGAATGTTGACTATAAATCGTATATTTTTTTATTTATCCGTTATGGCATAAATTATAGAAAAGTACCTTCCGAGCGGATGCGGGCTGACTTGTAGTGGCACCAGCCCATCCGGCATCCGTTCCTTCGATGACAAGGGCGGTATGTGCGTATGCCCTGAGTCATACCGTGGTCAGATGATCAACTCGCTTATACAGTTTAGCCAACCACACAACCCTTACCAACAATATCAACGCCTTATTAGTGTCAGTGATTTGTAACACTTCGTCCATGCAGTACAGTATTACAGACTTTTTCTTTCGCGTTTCCGATTGTTAGTTTTGTCATAGATTTTGTTAGTTTTTTTTAAGGTTTTAATTTAATCCATTAGTGTTCTCTTCTAATATGAAACGCAATTATAAAAGTGGCGCAGAAAAGATACGAGAGAAAAAAAAGAGGGATGAAACGTCAACCACAAGTTCTAAGTTATTGTCAGCTTGGCTGCACAAACCAAGGACAGATGGAAATGAAAGTAAGTACAATAAATTGTAATAAAAAAATAGTAGGCCTGTGCATAAAAAGTAACTGTCAACCATAGAAATTACTATGAAGGATGTCATGTTTTTAATTTTTTACTGAACTAAAGCCTATTGTGGACAGGAAATAAACTACTTTAGCACCAAAACACGTGTTGTGTTACTACAAGAAAATATGAAAATTTACTGTTGATTTGTTTGTGTTTACGTTTAGTAATATCACGGGTTACAGTAGGTACGAGTACACTATGGTATGCGTAAATATTATAGTCGTAGGCTTATGTACATCTCGAAGCTTGGGGAATAGTTTTTTAGAAAAGGCCAACTTACTCGGATTGCAAAAACGCAATTAGGCCTAGTAGTGGGCCTATGATATTTTATGTATTTCAGTTTTTCTAACATTGCAGATGATTTTTAAATGTTAAAATTAGAAAGACAATTTATTAGTAGCAATTTTTTAATGTAGGCCTAATAATAAAATAAATTTAAACATACAACAAGTTTTACGTGATTTTATTTGGACACGTCCTTTAAAAAAATTTCGACTAGTAAACTAAATTTCGAATTTATTTATGTGAATTTGTAATTACTGTTGCTTTAATTGCGTTGTACTTTTCAGATCCCCTGCAAGACAAAGAACCAATCTGCAATGATGAAGCTATGGCGGCAACACAATATATCGAAATGGCTGAAGGACCAAGTGCTAGTGATGCAGATGGTCTTCATCAGACTCCATTATGGAACGTACGTACCTTATTTAATTAACATTTTGAGCAGTTAAAACTACTGGTTTTCAACCGTGTTCCTTTTTAATTTTCAATATGTGTGTGCAATTTTTTCTGTAAAAATCAGTTTTTTTATAACTTTTGACCAAATAGTCTCAACATTATTATTTTTTCAGAACGATGATGCAATTACGCGTAGGACTGAAATAGAGAAGAGTTCGATATTAGTAAAAGACGCCGCCGATGGGGGTACAAAAGACATTTCCACTTGGGTTTCTTCTCCAACAAAGGTTAGTATTATTTGTAAGCATACTATTAAAAATATTTCCAATATCATTGCCTGTAAAATTTTGAATGAATAAGTCTAAATTGTACTTCTACTGTGTAATGTTGTTAAGAACTCTTTTTTATGCTTTTTAACTGTTATAAATTCAAATTGATGTATCATGTTCTGCCACAGAAAACTATAAAACAGACAACAGTTCTGCTGTACTGTTGTCGCCCGTGTTGTGTGGTCACGTGAGTGACGCGACATGTAGCATCGTTCAAGTTTTATTTTACGTATTAGGTACAGGCGTACAGGTTACAGAATTAATTTTAGCTGGTCGAGTTTATGTTAGCACTGGTTCATTTTACACGAATATCAATTATTTTAAATTAGGTGGTTTAGCTGTTTGCATTGTTTTCGTTATTTAAAGCCTTTAATAAATTTGTATTTTGCTTGTTTTTTATCTTTTGTAAAACTAATTTAACTTGTAAGTTTAATGAAGTTTTTACAAGAAACAGTTCTATAGGCCTAAATATTATTTTTGAAGGATAGTCTATTACAAATTTAGTACTACTACTGTTTGGTTGCAGCTTAGTTTTGGCGAACGGTTCACTGCTCTCTCTGATGTTTGGACTCCGGAGGTATCATTCAAGTTCCCCGGAAGTGGAACTAGAAATCTTAGGTTTCAACTCAGCTGGCTGCACAGGTTTAAGTGGCTTGCATACTCAAAACAAGATCACGGTGCATACTGCAAGTTTTGCGTTCTGTTTTCGCCTGATGGAATGGGAGTAGGATGCCAGCCGCTAGGACAACTAGTAAAAACAAAATACAACAGGTGGAAGAACGCCATTGAGGACTTCAACCATCATGAAAGGAACGACTATCACAAGAAATGTGTTCAGCAGTCTATCAGCTGTCAGCAAATTGCTAATAAAAAGCAAGATCCGGTTAATTTACAAGTAGACTCGGGGTTAAAAAAACAGATTGAAGAAAACAGGAAAAAAATTAAACCTATTATTGAAACTATAATATTCTGCGGCCGCCAAAATATTCCACTGAGAGGGCACCGAGACCATGGACCAATCGCTGTAAGCAAAGAGCCAATTGAAAACGATGGTAATTTCAGAGCCCTACTTCGTTTTAGGGTAAGCAGTGGAGATGAAACTCTAAAAAATCATTTGCAAACAAGCTGCAACAATGCCATGTATATTAGTCCCCATACTCAAAATGTGTTAATTTCTTGCTGTAATGACTTTATTGTGAAACATATTGTCAGCAAAGTCAATCTGGCTAAGTGTTTTACAGTACTTACAGACGAGACAACAGATATTGCAGGAATACAACAAATGTCCCTTGGTGTGAGATACTTTGATACGGAGGCTGAAAAGATCAAGGAAGACTTTCTACAGTTCGTTCCAATAAAAGACAGTACTGGAAGGGGACTGGCTAAGGATATTTTGAATACTCTTTCCAAACTAGGAGTAGATATGACACACATGGGGGACGGAGCCAGCGCTATGAGTGGAGATTTTAATGGTGTTCAAGCTGTCGTCAGGGAATCATATCCTTTAGCTTTGTATATGCACTGTAGTTCTCACGTTCTGAATTTGGCTGTCTCAAATGCATGTGATATCAAAAGCATCAGAAATTGTTTGGGTATTATCAATAGCGTATACACCTTCCACGTATCATCCAAAAGGTTAACTATCCTTCAAGAATCGATCGAGTCTAAAGTACCTGGAAGTAACAAGACGAGGCTAAAAGCTGTATGTCCTACAAGATGGGTTGAGCGCCATGACTGCGTCTCTGTTTTTATGGAGTTGTTCGATGCAGTAATTGACAGTCTTTTTAAAATCTCCCAATGGCATGATCGTGAAGCTGCATCTAATGCTAACCTACTGCTATGCTCAATTCAGAGTTTATTGTCTCGGTTCATGTTGTAAAAACAATATTTAGCATCACTGCACCCTTGAGCCGATTTTTGCAGTCAGAACATTTGGACTTGGCAAATGCAATGAGCTACGCTACTGCAGTTGAAGAGAGACTATTGACACTGAGGGAACATGCAGAAGAAGAGTTCAAGAAAATATATGAGCAAGTACAAGCAAAGGCTGGTAGTCTTGAAATTGAAGTACGCATTCCTCGATTAGCAGGTCTACAAACTCAAAGGTGCAATGTTGAATCAAGAAACCCAGAAGATTATTTCAGAATAGCTGTATTCATACCATTCTTGGATGGATTCAAACAACAATTTCAATCGCGTTTCATTAACCACAAAGGCATTTTAAAATCTTTTCAAAGCCTCTTGCCAACAAAGGAAAAATTAAAAATTTCTGAAGAAAATGAGATGGAAGTAAAACAACTTGTTGACACGTATGCCACGGATGTTGGTTGCAGTGAGGATGCTGCATTAGGTGAGATATCGGTATGGTATAGCTACGTCAATCAACAGAAAAAATACCCAAAGAGTGCTGTTGAAGCGCTAAGTATGTGTGATGAAAATACTCTACCAGCAGTTCACGCATTACTAAAAATATTTGCCACGCTGCCAGTAACAACTGCTACAAGTGAAAGGTCTTTTTCGACGTTAAGAAGACTAAAATCCTACCTCAGAAACACAACAAATGAGACGCGTTTAAATGGCCTGGCTTTGCTCAATGTCCATCGTGAGATTTTTATCACAACAGACGATGTACTGGATGAGTTTTCTTTAAAGCCTCATAGAATGGACTTTGTTTTGTAGTTTGTATAGGACAGGTGGTTGTAATTGTAAAAATGTATATGTTATTGTTATTATGCGATTGAAAATTTGAAAATAAACACTAATAGTGAAACAGAAGTAAATATCGTAATATTAATTATTAATTTGAAACCACTATTCCTGGTTAAATTTATTCTATAAAAGTAGTATTTTTAAAATTTTATACATTAAAATTTATTTACAACTAATTAATAAAACTAACAATATACGAAAAGTGGTTCTAAGTTCATAAGCAAAGGTTCGTAAAAGCAATGATTTATTAAATTTAAGCTTTTACTTTACCCAATTTATATAGTTTATTTTAATAAATACAACTCGTAAAAAATTACTGTTTTTGAGCCTCAAATCATGTTTTTAACATCAAAAATCCCAAAATTCCAGACCCCCCGAAAAGGCCCCAAAATCTCTAGTAACCCCCCCCCATTTCAAAATCCTGGCTACGCTACATTATTGAATACCCTTCTGGTATTCCGCTTTCATGTTTCCTTCTGATAACTCGCAGAACACTTATGCTGTATCTGGAAATGACTTGTCTTCGGATATATGCCAGTTGGTATCTGTGCCTACTCAGTTCAACACAGACCTGTCACACACCTCCCAACAATTCACCCCCCTCAAGCACTGCCTATAATCCTATCGTGTTTTGCCTATTCGTTGGTTGAATGAAACTTCTTTAACTCAATTAACTTATTATAATTAAAATACATCTATGTTTAACCTCAACTCAAATTAACTTATAAGTCACAAAATTATCAATTATATATTTTCAAAATATTTACTTTATAAAAAATGAACTATTCTTCTTTAACTTAAATCAATAAACCTGTTTCATTCTTTTAAATTTCTTAAATCTGTATTTCAGGCAATTTCAACTTTATTAGGCCTAGCCTATACTTCAAAATTTCACTAACTCCTCTTTAATGTAACCAATATCTATTAAAAACTTCCTTTAATTCATTTTCTTTCTTAAATAACATTTATTTTAACTTTTAACCTTTAAATTCTAGCATTGTATTTGGATAACCTAATAGAACTCCGATCCAATGCAATATTTTGTTCCACTGGAAATTCGACTTTTTTGGCGCTATCTATTGGGGAAACGATGGAAGCTGTTTGAAACACCAATGCTACCAATGCTTTCTCCCTAGCGCTACCTCGCGGCGCGATCATGTACTATTTTCGCGACAACCTTTTTCCGGCACACAGCCCCCATATGGATGCAAGATCTATTTATTATTCATGATCTATGATTCTAGTATACACCACCTTTAGAGTCCTTGTTGATTTTATTTGTCTTCAAACTAACATTACTATTTTTCAAATCTTCATTTCCTTTCAGCAAAATTATCTAACCTCAAAATTAACTTCAAACTTCTTCATAAACAAACGATGATTCCCCATTAAAAACTCGCAGAAACATAACTATAGGAGAACTTCCTATACGAAGACTTTTTCTTCAAAAACACGTAGATACCATAACCATAGGAGAACTTCCTAGGCGAAGCATTCGCTTCTAAACTCGCAGACGTAACCTCTAACTATTCCTCAAACAACGACATTTTTAGTCGCAGACATAACCTCCAATTAATTCTTCTAAGATGTATTTTGCTTAAATTCCATGTTCTGATGACTTGACGCAGACTCCTTTTTTAGCTTTACACTAATTACTCAATAATCGATTTTTGGATAAAACCTCTTAATTACTTATTACCTTTTACTTAATTTGCTTTCAAAAACATCTCTACCCCCACTCAAATATGTTATTTAAGATTCTAAACTTTTTAAACTCCATTTATAAATTATATTTCCTTATTAACTTTTATTTAAAATTGCCTTCATTATACCATTTATTATTATTTAGAAACAACCTATTTATTCAAAATTCACATTAGTATTCTTTAAGTCAAACTTCCTTACCATATTTATCAACTATCACTAAAAAACAACTTATATATTCTTACGCTAGCTGTCCAAAATTTACTTAGCGCCACCCTTTTAGAAATAATTTATTTTATCCAAACTGTACAATAACACCACTAGCTTAATTCTACCTTCTTACGCGTATTTTTCTTTACGCCTCTTTATTACATCACTTCAGTATTTTAGACAAAACTTTCTTGTCCTCTTACGTTTCCTCTCCGGCATCTTCAAAACATGTAGGCCTAACCTACGCTTACTTCTTTTGTTTACCGTTCCGTAGAAGTTTACTTTCCTATAGCCAAACCTATAATCCCATTTTGATTTCTTTTGTTTACCACTCTTCCTTAATATTTCCAAAATTTTCTCTACATTATTCCCAATACTTTCACTAATATACAAGTCAAACAATTCTTCTAACTTCATTTTGAAATTATACCTAGGCCTATTTACTTTCACTTTCTTAACCCTAGATTACCACCGTTGGACTTCCACTCCTTTTTACTACCCACACGTCTAATCGACGTACATTTTCGAACAATTGCGGTAATTTCTTAAAAAATCAAAGGTTGTCCAGGTGTTCTCCACAAAAATACTTAAAACACGAAAAGCAATACGATTTAGTCATCCTCTTCTTTTTGTAGCTACAGGATGAGCAATAATGCCTTTTACCATCTCTTGCCTCAAGCGTTATTTGCCGCTGTCTTACTTCAACATTGTTTGGATCTGGAAGATCCAAGAAGGAGGAAATTGCAGCTCTTAGTTTCATAGGAATCGGTAGGAGGAGTCGTGTATGCATCCATAAAGAGGTCATATCAAATGACAAGGCCATCACATATTCGAACCTGTTGAGAGGTTTCCCTTCTCTATTTCCTTTGTAGAAATTGTTAACGTATATCACATAAGAGTTATGTACAGCAATATTAATCATGTTATAAAATATACACATAGGCCATCGCCGAGTTTTTCTATTTGCATTAATGTTTTGGCATTTTGATCAAATGTATCCACTGCACCTTTAGTGGAATTGTAGTTCAATACTATTTCTGGTTTTCGCGAAACTTGGTCAATAGAATCGCAGTCATGAGCTGTTGACAGCAAAACAAATAATTTACTTATCTTTTTCTCAGGTTTGTAAGAAACGACAGTCATATTATTGTTGAATAAAAACAAACTTGTCCCTTCTCCTCGCCTAACAAATTTTGGATTTGTGAAATCTATTGGGAGCTCTTTTATTTTTTTTAATCGTTCCAATCAAAGTCAAACCACAATCATTCAACAATTTTTCAGATAATTTGATGCTTGTGAACCAATTATCACACGTAATATTTCTGTTGGTACCCTTCACTGAGTCTACTAACTGCAAAACTATGTATTCAGCTTGAGGAACATCAGGGGGAGTAGAACCTTTTCCTTGGTATATTATTGCACTTATCATGTACTTCGTGCTGTTATCACACATCATAAAAATTTTAATCCCATATTTATTGGGTTTGGATGGCATGTACACCCTGAAGGGGCAGTTTCCCCGAAATCCAACGAGTTGTTCGTCAATGGTCAAATATGAACCAGGGCGGTAACTTCCTGTACAGTTTTCTAGCAACATGGACCAAACAGTAGATATTGGAGCTAGTTTACTCTCAGCTCTTCTATTCTCTCGAGTTGCTCGATCGTCAAAGCGGAGACAATTTAGTAAAAATTCCAAACGGGATCGTGAAAAAGCTGCGTGATACTTTTCACCACACAAATGTGTGTCCATCATGGTTCTTACACTTAAATGATTATCACGAAGACCTGCAGCCATAATAAGAACACCAAGTAGACAATTTAGTTCATCCGTACATAGATCTTTCAAAGCGGTGTGTCCCTCTGTCTTATATCTAGACCTTTGCCTCTGAATCTCTTCGTTGGTATGCTGTTTTATCAACTCCATCATGTCAGCCGAAAAAAGAGAGGTAAAGCACTCTTTTGGAGTACTCGATCTCGCGGCATTACCTACTGTACCGGGCCTAGTATAAATTATGTTTTTACGTCGAGTCTTGCTTGACTGTGAATGGAGAGGAGCCGTTTTCCTTTCATAGCCGTTTTTACCAGTGATTTCTGGCGAATCAAACTTAATGAGTCGGACTCGAGATGAGTGGTTCTCTTTGGTTTCATCTGGCTTAGTCTTAGGAGCAGATTTCACCGGTCGAGACGGAGGCAGGTTGTTTCTGGAGGTTGATGGTTGCTGGAAGTCAATAGGTGGTGCTAGTACACGTCGAATTCCTTCATCAGCTTCTTCAGCTTCAAAATCATCACTAGAAAAGTCTTCAACTTCGTCTTCTACGTGGTCTTCTTCGATGTCACTTTCCATAAGATTCTCTACTTCTATTACTTCATCCTCAGCCTCTATTTCTGAAGAAGGAACCAATCTAAGTTCTTCCATGATTTCTTCATCAGTCATAATTCTTATTTTCTTCTCCCTCTCCATTTTCTAAAATGGAATTGGACAGAGACCATTAGATTAATTATTAGAAATAGTACGCCAAAAGTGCCACACTATTTATTTAAACACACCCTGGTTAAATTTATAATGGTACAGTACATAATATCGTGCCTTATTATGATACATAATATGGTGTAGTTATATTTATTTATGATTTTTACCAATGATAAATTTAACTTTATAAAATACTAGGGGAGACCCCTGCGTGCTTCGCACGCCAACCCCCAATGGAACCTTCTAAAAACATACGTGATGTTTTATTTTTATTTATAATAAAGTTGTAGTATTAATAATAACCTCAAAACTAAGATGGTAAATAATGTTAAATGTTCAAACCAAATTATTTCTTATATTTTATAACAGCAGTTAATAATAGTTAAAAGAACCAGCTAAGCTCAGGTCTACACTTTAAAACCCTAACCTAAAAGCTAGAAATACAAAAATAATTGCTTCAAATTTAGAAATCAGCTGTTAATGGAAATATTGAAGCAAACATCTATATTATCTGTTATTTTATTCAATTGGTTGCTATGGTAATAAATGTAAATACATGTGTTGATTTATCATTCTAGACCTAACCTTAGAATTTTTTCCGACTAAATTTACAAATATTGAAATAAAAAAAGGTTTTTATCGAAATTAATTATAGCCTATGTTACTCAGGGATAGTGTAGCTATTTATTAGTAAAACTATTTTTTCAATCGGTTCAGTAGTGCCAGAGATTACCCCCTACATACAAACAAACAAACAAACAAACTTTACCTCTTTATAATATTAGTATAGATCAGCTTCGTTATCCGACTTCGCTCGGGGCTAAACAATTTTTCCTGAACTCAAAAACATAGAAAACCATAAATCCTACACGGTAGTTTCAAAATGTCTATCCAAAATCATGACGCAGAAGTGCTACGACCCATTAATTGTAAAAATTTATAATTTTGTACCCAAAAACGTATAACACGATGAACTATACGGTATATTAAAATTTTAAATAACAAAACACCAAACAAAAGGTATAAACCACAGCTCTACAGATAGACATTCTTTTGTATTACTTATAGTTCTGAATATTCTTTGACAATTTATAAATATTTTGTGGATATAAGAAACATTTGAGCACGTAATACGAAATATGAAACAAGGTTTTCATACGTTATTCGTTTACTTCTAAAAAAACACATAACCTACAAATTATTTGAAAGCTGATATTAACTGTAAACAAACAACTGTTTTAATTTTAACCCAATGAAATATAACATGCATTTCAGTTTATAATGAACAGCTGAAAATGTGAGCTTTTAAACATTTAATTTTTGCAGTAAATAATAATAATTATTTAGATTATCGAAACCGGAATAGACCTATGTCCTTCTCAGGTACATAAGCTATCTTCCTACAAAATTTCACCTCAATTGGGCAAGCAGTTAACCCGTGATTAAATTTCAAACAAAAAAACAAGCAAACTTTCAGCTTTATAATATGTATTAGTATGGTGCTAAATCCCACCTACACGTCAAAAAAGCGTGTATGAAATACATCATAATTACCACCCACACGTCGAAACGACGTACTTCAAATGAGCATTTGTTACTCCCCACAAGTCAAAATGATGTATTAGAAATAATCACTTGTTACTACCCACACGTCGGTTCGACGCCCTAAGTTTTGGGAAAACTATAAAACCTTACCTTGAACAAACAGCTAGCACGTTGTCCGTTTGACAGGTTGTGCACTAGCACTACTGAGGAGGGAAAGCATATCTGGTCGGCCAAGCACCTGTGGCACACCAGGCGGAATTAACTGGTAACTAAATAAGTGTATACGTCAAAACGTCGTACGGGTGGTAATCCAGGGTTAAATTTGTTTCCTACTTTTACATTTTTTCAAACCTACTTCTTATATGTTTTTTTCTAACATAACCTGTACTACTTTACTAGTAAATCCAGCATTACATAAACCATCTACGAAGTCTTTACCTATTTGGTCACCTTCAACTCTACCACTATCTCTAACTATATCGTTTTTGTTGCTTTTAAAACTAACCTCCACTACTTTATTATTATAATTAGGCCTATTCACAATTTCTGCTTCCATTCTACTATTTTGTTCAACTTGGATATCTGTGTCTACCACCATATCCTTATCTACAGCTAATTTACCATTCATCTCACCAACCAGACTAACTGGGCATTATCAATTTGATTACTTATTTTATTTACTGTATTAATTTTAGTATTTAATTCCTGAATTAACTTATTATTAGATTCTTCTACTTTATCAATTAATTTCTCTAAGTTTTCTTTTAGTTGATTATTATCATTTTTTATAGAACTAAAATTTTCTTTAGCCTGTATGTCAATTTTTTGATTTAATTTCAAGTTATTTTCAATTAAAGAGTCAAATTTGTTATTTAATTTAAGTTATTTTCAATTAAAGAGTCAAATTTTTGATTTAGTGTATCTTTAATTTCTTTGGCTAGTTATAAGTTATTTTCTTTTTGTTCATCAATTTTCTGCATTAACATTTGTAACATCAGGCCTACATCTAGTTTATCTGATTTAATTTTATCTTGAATTGTCTCTACCTCTGCAAAAGAATCTTTACTGTCTAGGCTAGTTGCCACCACTAGGTCTAACTTATCTTGTGCCATTCCATCCAACTCTGTGTAGAGTTGGCATTTACTACTTCAAAGTCAAACCCACTGTCCCCTAAATTACTTGCCATTTCTTTGTTTTATTGTAATATTTCCTTTCTTAAACCAAATGATCTACGTTGTTTTACCTTCACGAAACCCCCTCACCTTATCATTCAGGCCCTGTAGTTGGACGCCAATTTGTAAGCTTAAGAGTCTCTATATGACGAGCCTCAAAGTTGGCTGCGCCAATTTGTAAGATGCTCTGCTTACAAATAATAAATAAAAGAAATATATATATAAACTTGATTTGATTTGCAAGACTCTATTTTTAGTTTTATTCTATCTCGGGTAGTGAATTCAATGACCTGATTGATATATGATGAAAAGGATTAGATTAGGCCAAACAAAGTAGACGATTTAGAAATTACCTTTGACATTTATTAATATCATAAAATATACGACAAAGAAAAATAAATTCAAATACATACAAATTATAGATTATAAATTTAAAGAGAGCTGGTGATTTATAAAAAAAAGAAGAATTTTAAGTGCAGTGTACTTACGAAAAGCAGACCACAAACTTATTAATTTTAAAAAAGAAAACCCCACTCGCACGCGCAAAAACTTTCGTAGCCTAGTTCATTGTCGTGTCCGATTTACTGTCACATTAATTTAAGCGATCGCACTATACACCATTTGACGATGAGATACTACTTTGCACTTGTAGATTAGCAATAATAAATGTTACATGATTAAACTGTTAATGCACAACGCATAACGCGCAACACTTTAAGCGACGTTCGCTGCTTGGTTTCTCGTTGATAAGTCTTTAGCGTCTTTCTCCCCCGCTACCTTCAGCCGGCGTCTATTTTCTCTCAACCAATCAGAAACGTCTGATGACATATTTCTTCAGATACGTTGGTTGCTTAGCAAAGCAATCCCTGTGGATCTTGCGTGTGAAATCGAACGTAGACCGTTTCTCCAGGAATTGGCTTGCAGGTGTTCGCTTATCTCGTCTAGACTTTTGGACGTTGCTTTTCTAACTGCGTCTTAAAACTCGTATAATTTCCGTGTCTTGGCGTTAGTACATAGACTGTCCATTTTCTCAAACCCTACTTTTAAATTTAAAATAATTGATTTTAAAAATTGTCTGCCTTTTATTTTTATTCTACTGAAATGTACTTTAAAATTGTCTGCCCTTTTATATTTATTTCCATTACGTTAAAATGCTTCTAATTATTAAGCTCTCTTTCTAAAAAAAACATTTGTAATATAAATTAAGTTAAATTCAAAAATAAAAATGCTCTCTTTATAAAATTGACTTATGGTCCTATTCTATATTATTTTATACTTTGGGAAGTTGGAGATCTTACAGAGGCAGCACCTAAACAACAGTTTGAAAATTCTAACCTAGCGCAGAGTGAAAATACGCAAGAAGAAGAGTTTGATTTTATAGCGACAGGTGATTTGACTGTGAATGAAGTCTTAACATCCGAACTGAAGTGTAGCAGAACAACGCAGGCAAATTTTATTTTGGATAGTGGAGCCACAAATCATTGGGTGTCTATAGATCTTGAAAAGTATATGCATCATATAGAAATTTTGGAGAAAAATGTAGGTATAAAAATAGCCAATGGTGTTGTTATGGTAGGCACGTAGAGAGGTTATTTAAGGGTAGAAACATGGAACAATAAAAACAATAGAAAAGTACAAATTAGGTTAAATGTTATAGTTGTACCAAATCTTAGATATAATCTTTTATCTGTTAAAAAGCTGACTAAAAGTGGTTACAATGTAAACTTTGACAGTGGTGGTCAAAATGCAACAATTACGAACAGTAAACTGAAAACTATGTGCCCTACTTTAGAAAATTTGTATGTTACAAATTTTGACATAAAACCTTCTTCAGAAAGTGCTACCTGTCTTATTTCTTTGAATAAAAGTGTGTTGTGGCATCAGAGGCTTGGACATTTAAATGCACAGAGCATGAAGTTACTGAATTTGCCAAGCAATTATGGGGTGTGCAGTCCCTGTAATGAGGGTAAGGCAAAAAGAAAGCCTTTCAATGATGTTTCCATACCGAGATCAAAGGTTATTGGTGAACTAATACACAGTGATATTGCTGGTCCTTTTAAGATTCACACAAGAAATGGTGAACGTTATTACCAGACAATTATTGATGATTGCTCTCACTTCTGTCAAATATTCTTGTTGAAACAAAGAGCGAAGCAGAAGGTAATATTATTAACTATATTCGGCAATTAAAGGCTAGAGGTTATTATTCAGTCAGAATAAGATCAGACTGTGGAGGGGAATACTCCTCTAATGCTTTTAAGAATTTTTGTAAACAAAAAGGAATTAATTGTGAATGAATATACACTGCCTCATACAAAGCAGCAAAATGGTGATAGTGAGAGAATAAATTTTACTTTAATGAGTAAAGTAAGAACTCTATTAGCTGAGACTAATTTAC
Source organism: Philaenus spumarius (assembly GCA_018207615.1). Classification (NCBI taxonomy): domain Eukaryota; kingdom Metazoa; phylum Arthropoda; class Insecta; order Hemiptera; family Aphrophoridae; genus Philaenus; species Philaenus spumarius. The sequence goes on from JAGFPH010011171.1 coordinate 19,548, forward strand.
CGAAATATCTTTGGGGCGAAGCATTGTGTTGTGCAGTTTATCAGCTAAATCGTTCACCAACATGTGCTTTAAAGAAAAATGTAACTGCTGAAATTTTCCTGGGAAAAGTTAATTATGAGAAACTAAAAGTTTTTGGCTCAAAGGCTTGGGCTTATACGTTGCCAGTGTCAGCAGATAAATTAGAAAAAAGAGCTTTTGAATGTATAATGGTTGGTTATGCAAGAAATGGCTACAGACTCTGGAAACCCAAGACACAAGAATTAATCATTTCAAGAGATGTCACTTTTGATGAAAAGAGTTATTTTTATCAGAGTGAAACTTCCACAGTTAGTATTCCTCAAATTCCTCTAAACATTGAAGAAAATTTGAATAACAATAAAGTCATTGAAATTGGTCGAATTGAGAAAGAAGTGTCAGAAGCACCTCTTCGCAGGAATAACAGAATCAGGTCAGTTCCCAAGAAATTTGAGGATTATGTCGTATACAAGGACGATGTTCTTGAAGACAATAGCTCTGAAGAGGAAGTACTTTTAGCTTATTGTTTAATCACTGGAATACCTTCAACGTATGAAGAAGCTGTAAGTTCTGGCAGTGAGTGGAAAGAGGCTATAAAGAAAGAGATCAAAGCGCTATATGAACATGATACTTAGAAACCTGCAGTTTTACCAAAGAATGTTAAAGCCATAGACACTCGCTGGGCATTTACAATAAAGTCAGATGGACACAAAAAGGCTCGTCTAGTGGCTAAAGGTTTTCAGGAAGAGATATTTTATAATATTTATGCACCAGTTGTTCAGATTTCAACGATTAGAATTTTATTATCAGTGTCTATACAGAAAGGATGGAATATACTTACTCGATATACCGTCAGCTTTTCTAAACGGTAGATTGGACTATGACGTGTACATTAAAGTGCCTAAAGGAATTAAGTGTCCTACAAATGCCTTAAAGTTGAACAAGAGTCTATATGGTCTTCGTTCAGCACCAAGAAAATGGAACAGACCAAGAAAATGTATGGATGTTTGATGAAGCAGTTAAAAGGTATGGTCTATCCAGATCCCAAAACGATTTTTGTTTGTACATTGGAAAAGATGTTTACCTCTTGATCTGGGTTGATGACATCGTTATTACCGGAAATTGATTAGAGTGTGAAAAACTTATTAATTTCTTAAAGAAGGAATTCAATGCTAAAGATCTTGGAACCATCAAAAGTTTCTTGGGTACTGAAGTCAAACTAAACAGTGGATTTGTAAGTATCTCTCAAGAAGACTTCATTAAGAAAGTTATAACCAAGTTCAATATGTGTGATTGCAAACCTGCCGAAACAACGATGGAACATAACTTTCAGGTTAATTTATCTTTACCAGTAGATAGAAGCTTACTCTACAGAGAATTGGTTGGGTCTCTTATTTACTTAAGTACTGTAAGTAGACCCGATATAACGTATGCTACATCTATACTCAGCAGATATCTTGATAAACCTACTCAGCAATTGTGGACAGCAGCCAAGAGGGTTCTTAGATACTTGAAGAGTACTAGCAACTTGCCACTGAAATTCTACAAAAGCCAAGATACTGGTATTGAAGCTTACTCAGATGCTGATTGGGCAAGAGATGTTAACACAAGAAAAAGCACCAGTGGATGTGTTGTTTACCATTGTGGAAATCCTGTATCCTGGTATACAAGAAAATAGACCTGTGTAGCACAAGTCAACAGCTGAATCGGAGTACATTGCCTGTTCATCAGTAGCCATGGATGTTGTGTACTTTCAGCGCATAATTGAAGATCTAAAGTGTGGTAATTCTACTCCTCTTGTGTTGGTTGATAATCAGAGTGCTATTAACATTTGTGAGAGTTATGAAAATAGCAGACGTGCGAGACATATTGATATAAAATACCATATTATTAAAGACTTTCTTCATAAGAATCTCATTATGTTGAAATATGTGCAGTCAAGTGACAATGTTGCAGATATTTTTACTAAATCTTTAAATTCATTCAAGTTTAGATTTTTTCGTAATAAACTTAACTTATTGTAATTATTCTTTTATGAAAAATGAGACTGACTAAAAAAATGATTTAAAAGGAAAATATATTTTTTTTGTGTAATATGATTTAAATTGAGAGGAAGTGTCAGATAAATATATATTATATTTATATGTTATAGGACAATTCAAATATATTACATATGTTTAAATGTGATGTCATATGTTACTTAGATATCTGACATGTGTTTACTTCCTGAGTTACTGTTCTTCTGATTAAATTTACTTTTACTTATGGTTCACTTTTTATGTTCTCTTTGAGTTCCTTTTACCATTTTCCTATTAATATCCTGACAATAAGAAGCTTATATAAGCCTATATTTTTTTTTCTTCGAAATATTTAGACAGTTTATTATATTCAGTTTAATTTACCTAATTAAATATGGAAAGAATAACACAATAAATTATATGCGATAACAAGATTGTGTTATATGACAGAAATTAAATGTAATTGATTATTAATAATATAGTAATAAATTAAACATAACCTGTATACAAGAATATACTGGTGCCGCAACGCCATTCCGATACTGCTTTTTATTATTGTTTTATTTTACGTTTTGTTTCAATAATACACTCCCTCAATCAAACTCATTCAACACTCGGTTCAGAATTTATTTATAAATCCAACATAATCTGTGTTCATATCAGTTCTATTGTTCACAATTATTATAACGTTCAACAAAAAACCAAGGCAATAAAGCCCCCCCACCCCGTTTTTCCACCCAGACCACCCGGTGATGTCTCCTTTCCGAATCATCACCCCCCAAATTCAAATCCTATTTACTCCACTGATGCGAGCAAACTACAATAAAGTCTCCCACATTGTCCCTCAGCTCGATATCAAAATAGGACAACAAGGGCTTGGCACCCTTTTGCCAGCCTCGTGGCACGTTTTTGAAACTAGAAAAGTTGTACAAGAATTGTATTTTGCAAAGAATAAAGCTGCAAATAAAACAATTATAATTTTATTCAAATCAATTGCTTGGAAAAACTATTCATGTTGGCAATAAAAGCTTCATGTAACCATAAAGAGTGCCTATTTGCTTTTTGATTTTTTAAATAATACAAGAACTCTCCTTTGATGTGTTCAATAAAACATAATTATTTTACACAAAAAGATTATTAATTTAATGTAAACCAATCGTTAAGATTATTGTAGTCTTACTATTATGTATATGCAATTCAATAGCACTCCACTGAATTTGAATAATATTATTTTGGAAATGTTTTAAAATTTAATAAAATAAATTATTATGTTTTTAAATATGTGTATAACATAACTTACATGGTTTTGCATGAAAGTTATAAAACACCCAATATTTTATGAAAAAGAACAACTCTTGAATTCGTTTTTTTCCTTCTATCTGTCTTTGACTTACAGGCTATTTAATATTTTGTAAGATGGGATTTGGTACATTACAAATTTTAATATTTTGTAAGATGGGATTTGGTACATTACAAATGCCCTTTAAATTGATTTTGCGGAGCCTGTTGTAGCAAAATTATTTTAAATGGACGAAATCACATCTTATAAACAATAACAAGTAGTAACAGTAGGTTTGTCTAACATGACACAAATTCTTAATACTAACAAATAACGAGACGATAACAATGAAAATAATGGTTTAAAGAAAGTTCTTAAGATTAACACACATAACACTAGAAATAAAAGATAATATTGTTTATAGACACTGTTTATGTATATAAAAGGGATTTGGGGACTTACATAGTTCATCGTAAGGTTATAGTTTTTGTTGGGACGGGGAACACATTAACATAATGTTATATGATCATCTGGTTTGCCAGTTTGTTTAAAAGTTATACATATGGTACAGATTCGTTGATCATGGAACACTGGATATGAAATCAAAGGTCTCTTGAAATGGTTAAACACTGAGTTTCTTCACATAATATACACATTAACTATGTTTGTGTGGAACATTATTGAAGGAAACATTGTTATTATTTATGGGAAAACGCAGTTTATTATGGTCACACTTAATAGAATCATAGTTTGTACAACACATATATAGATTTGCTTATGAAACACAGTAACATAACATACTGCTTGTTTGTATTGGTAACATTATAGGTTATGGTTAACACTTGGTTCATTGTTTATGACATACGTATTTCGAATTGAGGTTAACTTTTCAATACAGTGTTTTTAGCATTCCGGTTGATATCTGGTGTGTAAACTCTTATGGTTGTTCGTCGTAATTGGTGGTCTGTACAGGTTTAGCTTCAATGTATGGTCTTAACAAGGAGATATGATATGGACCATAAGTTTTTCGGTCTTCATCAATGAGAGTGTAGATTGCCTCGCCTATTTTCTTTAATATTTTTAGTGGTCCAACATATATCGTGAATAAATACACATTACAACGTCCAGGTTTTTCCGAAAAGATACTTTGAAATTTTAATATTAGGCTAATATATATTTTTTTTTTTTACTGGGCTAAGTATGTTATTATCTCTAAACATATATCACTAATTTCACTGGGGTCTATATTGTTATTAATTTTACTATAGTGAGTTTGATTATCTTGATTTGCTTCATATGTGTCTTCATTATAAAATAATATTCTGCATTTCGCTGATTCATTTATCTCATTTCCAAACCTCATTTTTATTGTTTGATTTTCTCTATTTATGAGTATTATTTCATTATCATCGAAGTTTATGTGCATTCTCAAATCTCTTATCTTATCCATTCCCATAATACAGTCTTTTATCAAAATGTGGCACTATAATGCATTGTATGTCAAACTCAAGTCCTAGTATGTCAGCTTGTAATAATATTATCTGTGACACCCTCTTTGATTTGTTGTTTAGATCTGTTGTTATGTAAGTATTACTTACAGGTAATTGTTCATAGTGCCCTAACTTGGTTTTGTTGTCCTGAAACCAATTTTCAGAGATACAAGAAATTGTACTACCTGTATCTATCAAAGTACTTGTAGATATTCCATTTAAAATTATGTTTATTTCCGGACATCTGTTGTTTATTTGTGGTATCTGGTCTTCGTTATCTTCTGTTAAAAGGAAGTCCCTATCGCAATAAAGATTGGAGATTGTAAATTTTGTATTGTTGGCATTATTATATTGGTAGGCATATTTCCGAATTTGTTTATGTTTATAGGCACTGGCATAGGTAGCGAAGTGTTGGTCGATATACATCTCTCTGCTTCACCTGTACAGCCTTGGTTCTCTTGTGATGAAATTCCTAAACCAGTGCTTTGGAGTTTAACGCTGGTTGGTCGGCGCTGTTCTGGCGCGTAGCTGGTTCATTTCCGTTTGTTGCGTCTGGTTTTGTGGTTGTAGCAATTAGTTGGCAGAGTCTTTGTTGCTCCGGTGTTGGATAGGCATTCTGTCTCCTCTCTTGGTTTGTATTATTTCCGTTATTCTGGTAATTAGGTCTTGAATTATGCTGATTTGTGAATCGAAAGTTACTTTGTATGGGTCCTGGCTGTCGCTCGTACGGTCTGGATTGCTGCCGTTGCTGATGGCCATATCTTGTGTGGTTGTGTTGATTTGGAGATCCATTTTGGTAGTAATTTGGTCGAGGCTGCTGCTGATATCCAGGTTGGCTGCGGTATGGGTGATCTCTATGAGTTACGTATTGTTCTGGTTGGAAGAAGGTTTGAATTGTTGATTTCTATGTTGGTTTTGGTAGCTGTTCTGATGGTATTGTTGACTGGATCGGTTAGGTTGATTTGCAGATCCTCCTCTTGGGTTTGTAAAGTTTCGCCTTCGTATTTCCGCATTGGCCTCCTCGGTGTCTTCTCTTTGCAGAAGATCGGCAAATTCTTTGATACTGACGATATTCTAGACACGCTGAGCGTCCTGTATCCGCTGGCCAAAGTGTTCAACGAGCGCTGCAATAATATCTTCTTCCTTTGGCTGTGGTATCATGGATTTCATAGTTAAAACCCTATCTATGAAATACTCCTTGACAATTTTCCTCCTGGCCTATACTGCTCAAATTCTAATTTCTGTCTAGTTCCTCTCTGTACATCACGATTCCAGAATTTAGCCAGAAATTCGGTGCTAAATTGTTGGAAATTTGATATGTCGCCCTTAATTAGTTGCCACCACCTGGCAACGGTTCCTTCAAGGCTGCTTTCTATAATGTCGAATAGGCAGTCCTGGTCGTCTCCTGTTTGGTTGACTTTTCTGTTAGTTAACCGTTCGTAATAACGAGTCATTCGGTATAAATATTCATTAGGATTGGTTTGTCTACCATTGAAATGAGGAAGGGTAGGAATGATTGGGTTGTTGCCTTCGTGGTTCGCTGCGCTACAAATTACATTAATTGGTGTCGGTAATTGGCTTTCGGTATTACTTTTGGGTAGGTCGGCTATCATACTGTGTACTTCTTTAATTAGACTAATTTTATTTTCCTTTAATTTATTGTCTAATGTGTATTCTTGTTTATTTAAAGACTCATTTAAAATTTTACTATTTATAGTCTCATCTAGTCTTGTTTCTGTGCTTTCAATTTTCTTACTATTAATTTTGATTGCCTGTTCTACTTCTGCTAATTTACCTGTAAATTGGGTTTCTACTCTAATTATCTGGCTGGTTAGACAATCTCTGACCTCCTCTAGTTCGCTTTGTATTTCCTTGAAATTATTACTAATAAAGGTTTGGTTTTCTACTTGATTTTGTCTAAATTTTAATTCTAAGGTTCGGGCTAAATTGGTTTTAATTGTTTGTTCATTTTCTTTAAGTTTTGCTTCTAATGTTAGATTTAAATTGGTTTTAAGTGTTTGTTCGTTTTCTTTAAATTTCTGGTCAATATTTAGTTGTAAATTCTGAATCATCATTGTCATTTGTTCCAAAAGTGTTGGTTGGTTTAGGCCTACAGTTGTCTCTGTTTCTATATTAGTATTTACATCAGGTGTCTCCGTATTGGATTCCTGTGGGTTGATACTTTCTTCAATTTCAGTTAAGGTAGGTGGTCTTAGAGGTTTAAGTTGCCCTTCTTTAGCCTTCTCACTGGGTTTAATGGTTTTCCTTAAGTCATGTTTGGGAGTTTCCTCTTCTTGCGATGGGTTCATTTTAATTATTTAGTTTAATGAGATTTATTATTATTACTAGGCTACTATAGAATTGTTTGTGGTTTAAGGTAGTTAACACTTCCAGTATTCTAACACACATATATATTAATATTCTAGGCCTAATTACACAACTTAAATACTAACACATGCATCAATAAAAATTCAAAATAATATTAAAATTATTTAAGTAGTAAGTATGCTTATACTAAGTGTAGTTAATATTGTTGTATGGTTTTTCGAGTTATTTTAATAATTCACAAAATTATTCACAGCCTGAGCGTTGTGGCGCCATTTTATAATCTTCCTTTACTCTCTTTTCAAAATGTCCCACTCGTTGGGCGTCATTTTATAATCTTCCTTATGGGATATAATAAAATTGTAAACTTTGATCAGATAGAATAATCCTCACTCTACTTAATTCAAGCCGGTTTATAATATCTCTTTTTGTACAAGTAATTAAACACAAATAAGTTAATTCTATAAAGAATTAAAAGATAATTTATTCAGTGAAACAATAAAATTGGTTAGTTAATCTCATACATCCTGTAAGTGCTCAAAAAGTCTTTTGTAATACATTAATTACTTTGCCTTCGGCTATGCTTCCATATAAATAGGCTAACACAAGTTAACTGTTTAAATGTCCATATCTATTTTATAAATCATAATGAATTAATTTATTTATGTTCTAGGGTTGGGCACTCGGCTGCTGTGAATAATATTGTTTGAACTTGATGCAATAATGAAGTTAAAATTAAGTTACAAAAATCGTAAAATGGGCGTCCTTTTTGAATTTGTGAAAAGTTCATTTGAAAGTTTTTTAATGTTTAAATTGTCCAAAGTTTATAAGTATTTGATTTACAGAAGATACCAATTTCTGTAGGATAATATGTGCACTGATTTTACCACTTGTATATTTAAAAACACTTAGGAATAAACGATGAGAAATCGGGACAATGTTTCTTCTTTGTAAGTGACGCTTCTTTTCCACTCACGCCAAGCGTTAGTTTCTTCCTCATCAAATCTCTGTCTTTTTAGCGGCGTTTTCAGAATGCAAGGACCGTTGCATTCTGGTTGATGCTTGTTATTGGTCATCGCGTAAACAAATGATATATTTTTTGATTGCGGGACCAAGTTATCATAGTTTGCACAGTGTAGTTTTTGTGTCAAGTAGACGTGGCAAATCAAGTGGTTTTGTGTGACATAGCTTTATCCAAAACCCTACCACTTTTACTTATCCTTGTTTGGAACCTTTGACAGTAATGGATGAATTTGATGTGCGTTTCATTGTTCGCCTGACAATTTTAAAGAAACACGACAAAAATAAAATACATCTTAAATGTAATAATATGAAACATGATAAGGAAACAAATGTAATAGATATTTACTTAGGTCTGTAATATCATAAGGGTTTTTGGAATTATAGTCAACCAGAAAAATGACAAATAATATGACTTTGAACAAACTTTGAAAGCTGTAGCTGTAGGTATTGAAGAAATATTGCTAAAACATTGCTATTACAATTACAATATTATTTGCATTTATATTTGTACAATATTTTTTACTGAAGTAAACATGACTTATTGGTGTGGCAAAATGTTTGTTATCTTTAGGCTACACTATGCGTGTTTGAAACAGGCAACATCAGTAAAAATAATCTATTTTTAATTTGTACAGTTTCAAACACATTGTGACAGTAAATATTATAATCTTATAAGTCATAAACAAACCATGTTGCAATATAAAAATCCAATCTGGACAACTTCTTAAAATCATCAGTAATGAATTGAAAAAATATTGAGTTTCTGTATATAATATTTACAACTAATGTACAATTATTAGAGATCGCAAGATTTCAATATTTACTTATGAGTGGTAGGTAGGCTACTAATAATGTCTACGCGATTCTTATACTTACTGGCGGACCTACATTTTGTAAGCATTATCGCCCTCTATCATTTTCTAATACGGCTAAAAGCCAGGCAGTCGAGCTTGTGAAAGTGTATAACAGTGTTCTTCACTTTGTTTTTTCGGTCTATCCCCCTCTCTGTCAGTTGGGAGCAGGTAGTTGTTGTAAAGTAACTAACTTTGTGCAGGCAGCGCTCCAAGGAGTGATAAGGACGAACTTGTAGAGCTACCCTAGTGTTCACTTTGGAAACTAAAAAGCGGTTTCAGAATTGAGTCCTGCCGCCTCTTAATGTACCGGTAATTTAATATATTGATTTTTATTTACTTATATTTAATTTATAGTAAATTTATAATACATTAATTTGAAGAGCTGGACAGTTAATTAATTATTTAATGTACCGGTAATGTAAATACATTGTTTTTCATCTACTTATATAAAGCTAGACGGTAACACTGATTCACTGACATTAATTACTAGGCACTTCACGTAATCCTACCCCCCTCGACCTCATACTTGAATTAAAGCTCTCGACGAGAAACTTTTGGGAAAATTGCTAGAATTTAACATTTTTTAATTTTGGAAGCACCTTTTGGGCGGGAAAGATTTTCTCGATTTTTTAAATTTCTTCATTTTCCCAGTTTGAGCGCATTTAGTAAGAAAACGGTAAGAGATAGCAAAAAATGTTAAATACAAAAGTTGTAGAAAATTGAATTTCAAAGGAGAGATTTTCCGTCAGATTCAAGATCCACTCATAAATTTAGCCACTATTTATCCGAAAAGGGAGGCTCCGCCCAACGTCCTTAAAGCTAGACAATTTCACTGATTCACTGACATTAATTATTAGGCACTTCCCGTAATCGGACCCCCTCGACCTCATACTTGAATTAAAGCTCTCGTCGAGAAACTTTTGGGAAATTTGCCAGAATTTCATATTTTTAATTTTGAAAGCACCTTTTGGGCGGGAAAGATTTTTTTCGATTTTTTAAATTTCTTCAATTTCCCACTTTGAGCGCATTTAGTAAAAAAGCGGTAAGAGATAGCAACAAATGTTAAATACAAAAGTTGTAGAAAATTAAAAAAATAAAATTTCAAAGAAGAGATTTTCCGCCAGATTCAAGATCCAATCATCAATTTAGCCGCTATTAACCCGAGAAGGAGCTCCGCCAAACAATCCTTCAAATTTCCAATGTTAATCTTATGGAGATAATGTTTAATGAGTTTGAGTCAGCTGCGAAATAAAACAGCTGATTTGTGCTCAGTCACCTATGTACAAACGAGCCAAATATTAACGAGATTCTTTAGCGAATTTTCCAACTGCAAGCGAAGCGAAGCAGCCATCTGAGGCATGGTTGGGACGCGAAGCGTCCAGGGGCAGAGCCCCTAGTTTACTTATATTTATAGTAAATTTATAATACATTAATTTGAAGAGCTGGATAGTTAATTAATTATTTAATGTAAATATATTGTTTTTTATTTACTTATATTTATAGTAAATTTATAATACATTAATTTGAAGAGCTGGACAGTTAATTAATTATTTAATGTACCGGTAATACTGTAAGGTAATATTGATTTTTATTTACTTATATTTATAGTAAATTTATAATAAACTAATTTGAAGAGCTGAACAGTTAATTATTTAATGTAGCCTAATGTAAACATATTGTTTTTTCTTTTTCATACCTATAGTTAATTTATAATAATTAACTGAATTGAAGAGCGGGACAGTTAATTATTTAATGTAATGTAAACATATTGTTTTTTTTTTATCTATACTAAGTTCATAATAAACTACTTAAAGAGTTGGACAGTAAATTATTTAATGTAATGTAAATATACTATTTTTCTATTTACTTATATCTATAGTAAATTTATAATAAACTACTTTATAAGTAATAAAATAGCCTTTAATTTCAATCGTATTTTAAGCGTGTTTAGTACATGTTTTATTTAAAACGTCTCGATATCAAAAGTAAATAAGCCAACATAACTAGGCTTGACTGTACAATGCCCCGCCTAAACTTAGGAGGGGAAGTGTGGTGGGATAGGTACTCTGTCTCACTCGCACTACCCGCCCTACGCGCCATCCTGAATGATTTTATCTATACTTCTTCTGCCACAATTTAGCATAGGGTCGTAATGTAAACTTTCGCCAAACTATTAAATATTAAAATTGTTAAACAAATAATATAATTAACCCTGCGGAACTGGCGCCCTGTCTTGTGACATCAGTACTGGCGCCTCATCTCACAGACCCGAAATGTAAAATTTATTATTTTTTTTTAGTTTTAAATACATAGATGACTAAATTTGTTTCTATTAATTTGCTAACTTATAAAGAGGTATTGGTGAAAAAAACAAATTTTTTTCTATTTAAAAATTTTTAATGAACAATTTAAAAACCCTTACAAAAAACGTTAGGTTTTAGAAAAAAAATATATAAAATGTAGTTCATAAAAGTCCATAGTACAAATAACAAAACTCAAAATTAAACTTTCAATAAATGGACAATGAGCATTTTACATCAAAAAACAACATTTAATTTTCATTTGCAATGGGACATGTTGAGATTATTAAACCGTGATATTCGTGCATATCATGCATTTGTACAAACATATTAGTGTAATCGTTGTGATTGTAATGTGTAATTTGTGTATAAATGTATTAATTTATTTTGTGAACACTAAAATATTAGTTAAATGCCAGTGATGACAACGCCTCAGAACGGAGGAAATAAAACAATTTTTAACATGATGATCAAGGATCCTAAGATGACGGTTTAACCGTCGAAACTAGTCATCCTAAGTAGGAAGGAAACATTGGATTGTCAGACGGAAATACAAGTTAATTAACCTTTCTAATATATTCACAAAATACACTGTTACGTAATATGAGATTAATTTATTGGTATAATGATGCTAAAGTTTGTTGCGTTGTTCCTAGATTATAGATTACAGTTAATTATTATGCCTGTCTTATTTCTTGCCCACGCTGACGTAAAACACGTTAATTTTCAACGAAGTCCTCCAGAATGTGTTCACCTTCGTTGACCACCCTTCCTTGCTCAGATTCAAAATCTCTGTATTGCAGAACTTTGGCAATGTTTTGCAAAACAACGCATACCACAACTATTTTTGGAATTTTTTCAAGCTTGGTACGACACACATGTAGAAGAATGGGGAATTTCATTTTAAGCTGGCCAAACCATCGTTCTATAACTACTCTTTCTTTTATAAACAGATTCTTGTACTTTCTTTCATTGTGGTTGTTAGGATTTTCGCAAAGTGACGTAGATGTGGACGATTCAGATCAACATCCGGATTATGTTGTTTCTGCTGACAGTGACACTAGTGATAGGAGTAGTCTGGATGACGAAACCCAAATAGAGGATGAAGATGAAATGCATTATATAGTGGAAAATTTTGTTCTTCCAGGGGGAGTCTGAATTCTTTTGGGGTAAAGATGACAGTATTTGGCTCAAGAAAGAAGAAAACAAACAAAGACGAACGCCCCAACACAACATTTTGAGAGGACCACTTCCCGGCCCGACTTGAAGAGCTCGAAACGTAGGCCAGGCCCCAGGTAAATTACAAGTAAGGGAAAATAATTTTACTCCTGAAATATTGAATGAAATTTTAGCACAAACTAATAAAAAATTAGAGTCCTGTCGAGCAAATCTTTCTGAACATACAAACAAAAGTCAATACAAAGACACTGCCACTTTTAGGCCTAATTTTATTAAATTCTGTTACGAGATCTTCTAATGAGAATGTACAATCTATTTTCAATAAGGACATCACCAGCAGGCCAGTTTTTAGGGCAACTTCAAAAAAGTTTGAAGTGTTGTTGGCTTGCTTATGGTTTGATGATGCACAAACTAGGGAAATGAGAAAAAGAACTGATCCTGCTGCCCCCATAAGTGATATATTTCAGCAATTCATAAACAACTGTAAAAGTTTGTTTCTACCTGGACCCAATGTCACCGTAGAAGTAGAGATGTGTAGGTCCGAGATTTTTAAGGAGCCGTGTGCGGACCTACATCCAGCTCTCTGGACCTACATCCCGGATCCGTGTCCGACGGACCTGTATGGGTCCGGCCAAGGTCGACGGAATGGAATGAATTGTGGACATGAATCACGTGGTTGTATACAATCCAGTCGGAGTGTATTAATTGCGGACATGAATCTAATCCATTCCAGTCTGTACTGCAACCAGGCTAGGATTTTATTTTGTAGGTGTAATAAACCTATATTAAGTAAAATATTTAGACATCTACTGATGTGATTGTATTACTGTAGGCTTTATAAATATTTTTGATTTAATTCAAGTCGTGAATAATAATATAATTATTTACATTATATTTTTATTTAGAAAAACATTTGTATGTTAGGTAAAATATTTTTTACAAAATAATGGATTCACAATATTAGGTCTATTTATATATAGGCCTAGATATAAATCTTAAATCGTCGGTTAAGATGTGATATGTCGTAACTCCGAATTTGCCGAAAATCAGCTGTTTGGTGCTTCTGGTGGACAAAAAAATCACTCACCCAACTGACTATGGACGAAAAATTAAAAAAATCGATAAAGCAGTGAAATATCGATAGTAGTGATATGTTGTATTTTCGATTATTTAGTAGTAGCACCGGCTTTACTGTGACAAGTCGTATCTCTTATATGGTACCATTAATAGTAGACGCTTAAAGTGTGTTAGTCAGTTGTTTCTTATGTTTAATTTAGAAAACTATTAGGTAAGTGATTTTAAGTTGACTTATTTGGTAGATTACAGATTAAACTTCCTAAAAATGTGGTTATACTTTACAACTTTGTGTTGTTACAGACTAGAAAGTAGGGTTAAAACTGGTTTAAGTTTATACGCTGCAATGAACTTCCCATCGTAACTCCTTAACCTTGGAAACATTTACAATTTACAAACAAGTCTTTTTTCAATTTTCTATTTACAGCTGTTTCCCCAGGTATTTTTAGTTCATATATTTGCAAAATAAAAAGTTTGTACCACCTACTGGAAGTATTTAGCTTCTTTAATTTATTTAGCCTAGATAGTACAACTTCCTTCAGAATGTCCAGCATCCCGGACACCCTGGAACCCCCCTTTTTATTATAACTTCCAGTAAATTTCTTAATTTTTTAGAATTTTCCCCGCTCAGTTCAGGGTTTACACTGTATTTTATTTTTAATTGATCCCTGAGACGTAGGTTTCTGGAACTGACCTTAAAACCCTTATTATTTGTGCTGTAATATTTATTATAACTGAAATACAGTTTATAAGTGATAGTGAATGCCTAAATATTGGATATGATTAAAAAAACTAAGGTAAGTATTTAAGATAAATTTTTCTACTATATACAAAACAATTTTATTTAAAAATAACTAAAAATTTCAAAATCAATGCGGGTTGTCTTTTCCCGACTTAAATAAAATTACAATTCTTTTACTATTTATATATCTTATCCTATTATGCAGATTGAACCTTAATTATTTATTTATTTATTATATTTGAACATTTAATTGAAAAAAGATTTTTCTCCATTATTTGGAATTCAATTTTGATTTTATTTTATCATATATATTTACGTTTTTAACACCATAATTAATTTAAATTTTCTTATGATATGTTATTTTAAATCATTCAAAAATACTAGCTTCCTCTACCCAGCTTAAAAAAGTATTGATAAACTATATCGTTATTCTATATCAGGCAACTTTCTATTAGCAGGTGAAATTATTAATTTAACTTTCCAACCTTATGGTCCATTGTTCATCGTTCAGGCGCGAAGTATTTCCCTGACGTTCACTGGTGAGATGGATGTCTTCCCGTCGCGATTATCCTGGAACCGCTCTCTGGAGTTGGCTGGAACTTCGTCTTGTAAGTGTTCTGCTTTTAAAGTTGAGTAGTCTCTTTTGTTTCCTCCTCGAGGTATATCTCGACGTTCATAACTTGGATATGAAATAGAAATGAGTTATGACAGTTTTGAATTGTCTAATACACATTTCAAAGTCAATCTGTTCATTTGTGTAGCTAATTATTTGTAGCAATAGTTACTCGCAAGAAGATTAAAAAAGAATGTTTTAAGCTGCAAACATAAGAGCGACATCTTTTAACCAGTCTATTCCATCCATCGCTCACTACCGATTAAAACACATGTGGCCCGGATGTAGGGTAATTTCCCTTCCACGTGTACCACCCGATGTCCTAAAATTCCCTCACGAACGCTTAATTCAATCCGCGTTTCGAAAGCATTTCTGTTTTACTTCAATTTTGCTAATATTTTATTTTTTGAACTAATTTCTTTTTTGTATGATTTTACACACTTTTTTGTCTTGCGAAACTGTCACTTTTCGTCAACGGGTTTTCTCGCGATGTTTATCAATACTTTTTTTATTCTGAGCATTACATATTATTATTTTAAACCTATCACTTTATATTCATCTACTTTAATTGCGTGAGTTTGAAAAATGTAGAGTTTTATACACAATTATAAAATTTCACATTTCTTACCTTACAACGAAAATATTCCGTTGTAAATTTCCCCTTTGTTCTGGGATTCTGCAGTGAAACACAGAAGTAGAGACGGCGATACTATAGCGTAAAACCAATCAGAGGGCCGGATTTGGTCACGTGACTTAGACCACGCCCATTTAGGCTTCACCTGGACCCGACCCATGCTATGCCGCCATCTTTTTTCCGCCATTTTGTTTCCGCCATCTTTTTTCCGCCATTTTGTTTTTTGTCAATAAATTTGGATTTAATTTAAATTGAATTATTTTCTTTTAAAAAAGTGTGGGTATCACTGAGATTCGAACCGGCTACCACCAGAGCCAAAGTCCACGACGTAACCGATTGAGCTACGGCGCCTCTCTTGGTATAGAACGTTTTAGTCGAGTATATAAGTTTAACAGCTGCCGTCATTAACCTTGTACAGTGTACTTGTAATATAATGTAAAATACATTATATGTTTCTATCGATCTTTTCCGAGTCCAACCGAACGTAAGGCCTCGCTGTAATATAATGTAAAATGCATTATATAACTGTTTCTACCGCCCGGACATGACCGAACTTAAACCCTTGTAATATAATGTAAAATGCATTATATAACTGTTTCTACCGATCTCATCCGAACTAAAACCCGTACTTGATCGAACTTAAACCCTTCTAATATAATGTAAAATACATTATATAACTGTTTCTGCCGATCTTACCCGAACTAAAACCCCGGGGCTTGACCGAACTTAAACCCTTGTCATATAATGTAAAATACATTATATAAC
>JAGFPH010011172.1:3802-19977 GCA_018207615.1 Philaenus spumarius
TCATATTTACAACCGTAAAGCATTTACATTGATTTAAAATGCAAACAGTCTCCAACCAAACTTTCAGATCTAACGAATGTACTTTGGAAATGAATACAAAATGTCCAAACTGAGGTATACAGGACGCACTTTCGTGGCGACTTTGGTTATACAAACTTTTTGAGAAATTTTGGAAGTTGTGGATTGAAGAACAACTATCACTTTTAGATACATATATTTAAAAAATAATAATTAAGTCAGATTCATAAGATTAAGATAAATTCCATAAAAACCAACACCTACCATAATGGTTCTATAATACAGAATTCTATCTAAATACTCTATCTATAATATAATCAGCTAACGCCGTAATGTGAATGCAACTAATAAATTGCAAAAGAAATATTTAAATTCATCGGTTGTAGTAATACCTAAATAGAGAAGCCAGGTTTTGTCCATCAAAACACAAACTTTAAAAGTAATAAATTACAGATCTTGTACCACCTTTAAGAAATAATGACAATTTGAAATACGTACTGGGCGAAGACTTAGATGGTACATACAATTTTATAAAAAAAAGAATTAAAGATTTTTCCAAGTACAACAAAAGATCTGTAATCTTTCCTTATTTAAAGCTGATATGAAACACCTGAGCTTAATAAAAAAAAAGACTTACATGCACTTAAAGAAAAGTTTAAAAATTGATATGCCCTTAATTATAAATAAAAAGAAATTTAAGAATAGTTTACTTTTACAATATTGATTTTAATTAAGTTTAAAAAGATCCCTCCCCTAAAGTAAAATTTAAAAAGACCCTCCCCATTTATAATACAAAAGATTTTTACAATTTATTAATTTTTACAAGATTACAAGCTTAAATACATTGCACCATGGATTTATTAATAACATTTACTTTGTTGGCCAACCTTAATACTAAATCAAATTAAGTAATAAAAATAATGGCGTTTAATATTTTATTGAGACGTCTCTCATGTAAAAAAAAGGTTTTAAATTTTAAATGAATTCCCTTTGGGATTGTAGTTCCAAAAATTTGATAACGGTCCCATCCAATTTGTTTAATTAAAAAAAAAAAGAAATTAAATACAGCCTTTATCAGATTATTTTTGTATTTTTAAATAAAATAGCCTTTGTTAATTATTGATTTCAAGAGAATGGTAATTGCTAATTTGAAATTGTATATATATTATTTATTCATAGTCACTCACTGAAATTTCACTGAGTTGTTGTTTTACGCTAACAGTTCTTTCGAAGACAGAAATGTTCAAAGTTTAGGCCTATTTATGTTGTATATTTTTTTGTTGTCATTCTTGAACCAGTTGTACACTATGAACAAAATACAACATAATTTTAGTTTCAGAACTAAATGGTAAAGTCCAAAAATCATGTATAAAACAGAATTGTAATATCATGCATGCAACTGTATGTAACTTCATGCATGAAACTGTATGGTAACATCCTGCATGAAACTGTAAGGTAACATATTGTTTTATAAAATTAATCACAGAAAACTTTGAACAGACACTATTACTCTACTAATATATTTCTCCTTTATTTAGCACAAAAGGCTACTAAATTTTAAACTGAAATTTGCTTAAGGCTTTTAGGCTGTGTAACAAGGTTAAAATAAATGGCGGTTTAGGTTAAATTTAATTATAGATTAACAAAACCACTCTATAAACTGCAGAGATATAGTTATAGTTAAAATTCAGACAGTATAAATTATTATAGCAACTCAGATGGAATAGAATGAATAAAGTTGGTTTAAATCTTTACCTGGTAAGAGAAGTCAAAACGTTAAAGGTGTTCACGTGTTTTGTGATGTAACGAACATTGGGCTTTACTATGTAAATCACTTTTACGACATTTCACTGTTTTCTAAGGCCGCACTTAATAAACTAAAAGACTATGTCAGTTTAACCATTTAGGTTTTTTTTCTTAGAATTTTGACAAACTATTTCTTCATTGTGTGACGTGCACTTTGAAGGTCTTTTTAAGTTCCAGGTTATTAGAAGAAGAAAGACGGACTAAAGCTTACGTAACTTGCCGTTATCTACGCATGCGCCGTATGCTGTGTTATGCAGTGAATAAGTCAGCTGTTTAGTGTTGTGTATGCTGAACCCCAGATGCCGTGAGCGTTCAGTTTATGTAGTTGAGAATTATTTTAGTTTGACGAGAATGCATTTTTGATGCGATTAGTGGCACGCTATTTGAATAACGTCACAAACTTTTATAAACTAGTACAATTACTATTGAATATTACAATAAAATATATTACTCTCAATAATTTTAACAACAAAGAAAAATTTTCTGAGGAAAAGAACCTAAACTAATTTGTTAGCGTGATCACATAAAATATAATTAAGAGGAAATCACTTTAATTTTAAACTAAAAAACCTGTATAAAAATCTGTTTGATGATTTAGAAGACAAAAATAACAACCATAAATAATTATAAACAAATTTTTTGAGAAATAAAATTAATATCCTTCTGCAACTTGGAATTTTATTTACACATATAGTATTTAAAATTTTGTAAGCCTAAGCAAGAAAAAAATTGTATCCACTAACTACCATGAAAAGAAAGTGTAATTCAGGGGTATTATCATTATGAACATATTAGCAGCAATGCAGGTGCGAGATACAAACGTGTATAATTTTAAGTGGACATAAGTAGGAAAATTGGAACTAACTGTAAATATACCAAATATAATTGTAACTGAAATCGCAGTTAAAAACAGAAAGAAATTATTTGTTTATTAAAAAGAGAGCTGGACAAAATCTGATACTTTTATATTATATGAGTGATTTAGAGAAAACAATTAACCATTTCTATTATACAAATAATGTACAACTATATTAATGTTATTGCAATTCCTAGAAGTTAACATAAAACTGGAATTTTAGGTTTCAATTATATTTCAACACTACTGATATATGTTTAATTAAGTCATTTAATACTTAAAATATTTTAAACTAATTTGATGTAAAGTAAAGTTATAATTAATTAAAACAAATTTCATTTATTCAACAGTGTAAAATAATTTAAATTTCTTAAAAAAAAAAAATAATGCATAGAAAATTTAAATTTGCTAACGTCCCGTCGACAAATAGACTTACAAAAAATTTTTGTGAATAACTAAACTTTTAATTCCACTTACATATTGAAAATACATTTTTAATTAAACTGACTAAACAGAATATGTATAATCCCTGCAGCTTATAACAATTATTATGTACTACATCCAGCTATTAAATGTTACCAGAGGGAAAACTCGAAACTCTCCTGGAATTCACGTAAGGTTTTGTATTACAATACAATTTAAAGTATATCTATGTAGGAGTGATATAAACATAAAATACATTTTGACAATACTAAAACCCCTTTAATCACGTTTTATGAATTACTGATGTTTCTTTTGTAGCTTAAAACACACTAAAATAAAATTTTAAATTATAAAAAATATATGTTTTGAAATAAAATCCAGGTATTTTTTAGCATTTAGTACCAAAAATAAAAAAAATCTTTCCTCATCGGACTGTTACAGTCAATCCTTCTCAGATTGCAATAGGTGTCGTAGTGAAATGTACCTTATTTACCTTAACATGCTAATAT
Organism: Philaenus spumarius; assembly: GCA_018207615.1. NCBI lineage: Eukaryota > Metazoa > Arthropoda > Insecta > Hemiptera > Aphrophoridae > Philaenus > Philaenus spumarius. The sequence continues at coordinate 7,415 of JAGFPH010011172.1, forward strand.
GTGTTTGTTTTAATAATCAGTGTTTTAATCCCTAACATGCATTTATGTGGAGCTTAGTTTCGTATATCAACCTAACTTTCTAAAAAAACTTAATGAACTGAAACACTTTTGTTTGATTTACTGATACAACTTTTTTTACAATATTATATTGTTTTTTAATAAAATTATTTATTACAACATTTACCACTTAAAAACTATGACACTAAATTTTTAGGACATATCGATTCAAACTCGTGTAAGAGAAACAACTTGATGTCATGTTATACAAATTTGAAACCGTTTCAACAGCATCTTTACACAAATAACTGTTTTTGTTTATCAGCACATATTATAGTTTTGTCTTGTTGCGCAGCGTGAGTTATAGATGAGTTTCATCCAGTTACATTAATGTCCAGGACTTTCGCAGAACAAAATAAAAACCAAATCGTTTCAGAATACACCTTATTTCTGTTTGCAAGCATAATATTATTACTTGTCTAGTGGTAATAGAAAATAATTTCTCGTTCTGGAAACTTGTGATAAAATTAGTTTTAGCCTCGGGTGGAACTCGGTTTTTAGTTTTTGCCTCGACTTGGTGGAACTCGGTTTTTAGTTTTAGCCTCGACTTGGTGGAACTCGGTTTTTAATTTTAGCCTCGACTTGGTGGAACTCGGTTTTTAGTTTTTGCCTCGACTTGGTGGAACTCGGTTTTCAATTTTAGCCTCAACTTGGTGGAACTCGGTTTTTAGTATTTGCCTCGACTTGGTGGAACTCGGTTTTCAATTTTAGCCTCGACTGGTGGAACTCGGTTTTAAGTTTTAGCCTCGACTTGGTGGAACTCGGTTTTTAGTTTTAGCCTCGACTTGGTGGAACTCGGTTTTTAGTTTTAGTACAAAGTGTGGAACTCGATGAAATATTTTTTTGCATTTTCAAGTAGGTAAAACAGGTTTCCAATCAATCGAAATCCCTTGGAATTGTAGTAGAACATGCAAAACGTATGATATACACAGCTGTAACTATTGTCGGAAATGTCGTTTGTAATTCTTAATCGTGTTTTCGTAATCTGACAATGTATGTTACTCTTTAATAATCACCTTTATCAAGTATTCCTACTTTTTACATTTTACAAGAATACTTTAGGCAGTGATGCAAAATTGCTAGTAAAAGATTTTTCCATCTTTCGCCCTTTTAGGAAGCCGTATTGCCAACTTAAGTCAAAAAAGTAATATGTAACAAATATTAGTGTCTTGCCCTTTCAAAATTACTACACCATATTTTATCTAATCAAAATCAAAGATAAGATGTATGTCTCATAGATACAGCTTGTAAAGAACTCCATATAGTATTGAATCACTGAATACTTCGCCACGAATATTTCTTGGACACTGGTAATTTATTTTTATTGTTTTTGTGTTGTTACCAGTTTTTGAAATATCTAGTGCTCCTGAAAGTACAGTTATTTACAAATCCAGCGTTCTCTATAATAGGATGGTCCTCAGTATTCAGTGAAACTAATAGTACAAGTATCTACAATATCCAGTAATCCTGACAACATAACTATTTACATAAGTGCATTTGATAAAACAGTGATCTAAAATATCCAGTGCTCCTGTTAGTAAAGTTATCCGAAAATATCCGCTTATACTGACAGTACAGTCATCTGTAACAACCAAAACTCTTGATAGTATGCTACCTACAAGATTTTTTGATCCTGTTGCTAAAGTAATCTACAGTATCTAGTGGTCCTGATAATAGATTGGTCCTCAAAACCCAATCCTCCTGATAATTTAGTGATATGTTATTGATAGTAAATTCATCTACAATATCAATTACTCCTGAATGTACAGTCATCTACAATATCCAGTGGTCCTGATAGTACTTCTTATAGTAAACTTGGATATAATGTCTAGTTCTCTTTGCACTACAATAATCTGCTCTTTACAGTTCAGTAATCTGAAATATATAATGCTCTTAATTGTAATTATCTATAATATCACATAATTTGATAATGAAGCATTTAAAATACAAATTATGATACTAAAGTCATTAAAATATATTGCAGTTTTTTCATAAACTAAAACCACACATATGGTGAACGTAAGCTATTTTTTGCCTTAAAACAAAGTAGCATGATCTTAATGTTAATTTTAAAGCTTGGTAAAATTATATATGTTCCCATCAGTGGATCGTCAAAACTTTTTTTGGTAATACGTTTTTTGTCTGGATTTCTTGAGTATGTCAGGTTCCACAGTTGTGATCCTCGACCTCATAATTATTATTACATAAATGCTCCAACTTAATATGCAAGAATTCTGTTAAGATTCCTGCTAAGTCATTATAGGGCACATATTATGTAAAAAATAGTAAATATACACAAAATGTATAACACATTATAAAATGTAATACTAGTACTTTTATTTGTTTTAGTTTTTATTACTATGTAATCATAATACAAATTGCAAACACAACTTTTGTAACAAATACACAATTTACACAAAACAAAATCTCTCTCCATTGACAATTAGTTTTTAATACGTATGACCTTAAATTTGAAAGTTACAACATTTTAGTTCTCATTTAAATAGAACCCATTTTTGGTCCCCATCCATCTACAGTTTGTTGCAAGAATCAAGACTCCAAACTATCACAAAAGAAACTTTAAGTGACCTAAAAATTCCCCATTAAAAGGGTTTCGCTCTAATTAATTTCTTACAAAGTGTAGGTGATGTAGAGTTTTCTTATCACTCTGTAAATCTGATTTGTTGAAGTTCAGTTTGGAGTATTTGATTTTAACTCGAGTTTATAATGTTTTTTTATGCTAGGTACAACTTTTAAAAACTTTTTAATTCAAGAAAATCTGCGGATTACAAAAGTTTCACTTTCTAGTTGTTATTAATACTTTCTTAAACTTTCCATTCGAGTGCAGATAAGTTTATAATTAATTCTCCTGATTCAATGCATTAATAATTTAAATATTTATATTTGCTTACAGTTTACCTAATATTCAAATTTATCCAAATTAATATTATAAAATTTGAATTTTCAAAATTATAATATAGCTAATGTTAAAACAAAATGCTAATAACACTACTTATTTAATACTAAAGAGAGAAAATAGAGTGAAATTGTTGAATTTACTTGCTCCTTATCAACAATGTAAGATCAGGGTTATAAATCAACTGTAGTAGTGTATAGGTGATATTATTACACTTTAATAAATTAAGAAATTTGACAAAAAAAACATTCAAGTTAATAAATTATGAAAATATGTTATATCTTTGTAATTAATTACCATCAACATAATACTATGTAAATATGATAGAAAAAGTTCAGAAAAGATTTTTGCGTGTGTTATTTTATAAAAAAATTGGAATTAATAACCAGCAAATTTGGACAATAAGATATGGGGAATTTTTGAGTGCATTTGAAGTCAATTCGTTGGCAGTTAGGAGATATTTTTGTTGAGGTTGTGTTTCTTGAGAGGAGTTATGTGTGGCATGATTGAAGATCCTGAGAGCCTAAGACAGATATGCTGGTATGTTCCACCTTATGGGATGAGAATCAGACGACCACTTTACCAGGAGCGCATTAGAACCCATGCTCATGCGTCGTCGCCGCTGAACTCGTCAATTAATTGCTCTGTACAATTTGGTCGCTCACAAGGTGGATGTTTCCTGGGGTTTGTCGAGGTTCCGCAGGGAGACTTTGTCTGCATTAAACCAGCGCTGACTGTGGGTTTGCAAGTTTTGATGGGACTCAACAGCTAGGTATAATATGTTAGTTTTTATGTTTTCATTATTATTGTTTATTTGTATATAATGTGTTTGATTATGTATTTGGTTGTTTTGTTTAATTATTTGTTTCATAGTTTTAATTAGTTTAGGCATGACTTATTTTATTTATGTATAGATGGCGCCCCAGTAATTGGGTTTTTTACCTGTTGGGGTTGCTTTTACAACACGGTTCTATTATGTATTTATTTTGTTTGTTTGTAAAATTGTGTTGTAATAAATTTATTCTATTCTATAAGAAGTTTAGCTATAATGTTATCTTAACCTTTTGTATAAAATCCTATTCAATATTTAAGGAAACTTTATTTGAACCAGTTTTATTTCCAGTTAAAACGGAAGACTTCTAACAGTTCAGAGAAAACGGGGGAAACATACTTTTGTAAGTTGCAGACATTATGATATAGATAAGAATTTAGAGATTGATTTTTAGGAAAACTTAGCCCTTTTGTTATTTAAAAGATGGGAGGAGATTTAATATTTATTGTGTTATTTTGCTGCAGAAGGAACCTTAGAATAACTTACAAAATACTAAAACTCATCTTTCTCCTCCATCGGCCAAGCTAAGAAATTGTATTGTTTACATGGCTTGTTATGCCCATAGAACTCTATTAAGACAATTGAAATGCTCGGGCTCTGTTCAAGAAAACGGTCTTTACCCGCACCCCTTAGTAGTCAATCACAACTGCTTAGTGGATTATTTCAGCACTGAGCGCCCTATCGTTTACACGCTTTTGCGCCTCACCAGATGCATTTAATTACCATAAAATTATATATTATTTATATAAATCAACTACGCAATCTAACAGTATAAACTTCATGTAGTTTGGTAATTTATTTGATTTGTAGTAATAAAAGATTTTTAGTGTTTTAAAAGTGTGACACGAAAAAGTCACTAAGCGTAAACTCTTTTTAGTTTTGGGTTAAAAAGAAACTTACAGAGGAAAAGTTGTGGATAATTAGTTGATCCACAATTTTTATCACAAACATTTTTTTATAAAATGATTTATTTGTTCTGTACAGGTGGTGACACCGTTTCCCGCGCTCAACCAATTCGCGTCGCACTTCTCAGTCCAGTCCTCACAACTTCAGTGAACTGACGTGACGCTTTGTTATACAGAGTGGAACAAAGTTATTGCTAAAAACTTCAAGGCGTTATTATGCATGCAAATTCCAACAAAACTGCGCAATTCGGACAGTTATATCTCACTCCACCTTCCAGAAACAGTCATTTTACGATTTTTCCAAATTTCGTGACATTGCCCATTAAAATCTAATTTTTCTCAACTTTTACCAAACTTATGGCCACTTTCTATGGCTTTTTTGGAAAGTACAAAAAATTTTCTATCATAATAAGTATAGTTTGCCACAGTCAAGCCCTTTTAAAGCCTTGTAAATTATACTTGAAAAAAATATTTTGGAAAATTAAGAAAAAGTGCGCTACATCTTACTTAAGAAATTTTTCTCTTATGCCTCATACAACAAACTTTAAAATATCACAAAAACTTCCCCACATCTTAAGCTTTGAAATGGAATACTAGAAGTGACCTTTACTATTCGCCTAATTGGCGGCAATGGGCTTTAAACATAATTATTTACTTGTTTGTGATGAAATAATTATAATAAATACCCTATTTTCATTTAACAGGCGATGATAACCACCTAGGTTTTTCGCCTTTAAACCCCCCCCCCCAAAAAAAAAAACCTATTTTCATTTTCACATTTCCTCTCCGATGAAACTATTTCATTCTTTTATCTTATCTCAGTTATCTACATATTTCATATTCGTAATCAAATAACAAACATACCCATTTGAACAAACAAATTAGTTTCATTGGACTGCTCCTGAAAGCAAACCTCAGTTAAGTGAAAGCTACCATGGAATACGCATCACAAGAATATGCTGATATGCACTTCGTGTATGGATTTTGTGATGGTAATGCTTGCCGCCAGAAGATAATATGAACGTCGCTTCCCGAAAGGCCGGATTCCTTGTACAAGAGTGTTCTCAAGATTGCATCAGCGGCTTGTGGACTTTTACCGTACACAAACAGCATAATGAAACTTTGGCTTTTGTAGCTTTATCACTGAGGATGGCGACTTTGTCGTTGAAACGCGTTTGATTTATTAAAAGTATTTGTTGTGAGATTGTGTGTTATTGTTTTGTTTCATCAGCATAATGAAATATGTGCTGTATATGGGGTCGCGATGGATGAAGCAATCATTGACGCTGTTTACAACGATCTAGGAGTAGGTTTTCAAAGTTTGGGATGTTTTGAAAAAAAAACTCCACGCATTTCATTTTCATCCTGTTCTAGCTTTAGAAGAATCTGACTTTGGCCCAAGAGTTCAGTTTTCCCGGTGGTTACTTAATAGTGACATGGAGCAGTATGGTTTCTTTAAAAAGATTTTTTGGACCGATGAATCGTTAATTACTAGAGATTGAGTTTTCTTTTTTTTAATTGTCACAACATGCATCACTGGTCAGAACAAAACCCTAGAGCTACAAAGGAAAGGGAATTTAAAAGACGTTTCCTAGTTAATGTCTGGACTGGAGTCATAGGGGACCAATTAATTGGCCCACATTATCTTTGAAGACACATTAAATGGACAATGTACTTAGATTTCTTGCAGCACACCCTACCTACACTCGTAGATGTACTAGATCAAAATCAAAGAGATAATATGATATTTCAACAAGATGGCGCTCCTCCCCCATGTCACTACCGAGGTAAGAGGCTGGCTTACTCTCAACTACCCTACGTAAATTGGACAAGGCGGAGCCGTCGCGTGGTCAGCCAGATCTCCTGATCTTAAGCCCGTGGACTTCTTTGTTTGGGGTTTATAAAAGTGAAGTGTACATTACAGCTGTAGACGATGAAGAAGAACTGAGAAACCGATCAACAGTAGCTTAGTTGAGAGAAACATTGTATTTTAAAGTTAAAGTTGCTGCAATGAGAAAAAGATCACAAGCATTCATCAAACGTGAAGGCTGGCAGTTTGAACAAGACTTTTAAGTTAATAAAGGTACAGATTTTTTATGACTAGTGCCTTTTTATGTATTTTCAGTCAAAATAAATACTTTCTATGTTTTGTTCATTTTTTATTGTTTTTTTTAGTTTTTTTTTATTAACACTTCAGTTGCCCGTCGCCATGGGCCAATAGGCCTGTGCGGCGATCTAAATACAGTTGACTTACCCCTTCGGCATTAGCAACATGGGCCGACCAGTGGTGACCGCTCTTATCAGTGCCGGTAGCCGGAATCGAACCTGCAATGTCCGATTCCGAAGGCCAGCTACCCTGGTACTATTGGTATTGGTATTTCATCATAAACATGTAAATAATTATGTTTAACGCCCATTGCCGCCCCTTAGGCTAATAGGAAAGGTCACTTCAAGAATACCATTTTAAAGCTTAAGATGTGGGGAAGTTTTTGTGAAATTTGACAGTTTCTTGTATGAGGCATAAGAAAAATTTCTTAAGTAAGATGTAGCGCACTTTTTCTTAATTTCCCAAAATATTTTTTCAAGTATAATTTACAAGGCTTTAAAAGGGCTTGACTGTGGCAAACTATACTTATTATGATAGAAAATTTTATGTACTTTCAAAAAAAGTCATAGAAAGTGGCAATAAGTTTGGTAAAAGTTGAGAAAAATGAGATTTTCATGTTCAATGTCGCGAAATTTGGGAAAAAATCTAAAAATGGCTGTTTCTGGAAGGTGGAATGAGATAGAACCGATCGAATTGCGCAGTTTTGTTGCCATTTGCATGCATAATAACGCCTTGAAGTTTTTAACACTAACTTTGTTTTAGCCTGTATAACACGAATTTGATTGTATTAACAAGCTGAACTATGACTTATTATTATTTTACAGGCAGAAAGTGGTCTATGGTAGCTACTCTTGTTTTTATTTTGGAAATAGATATTTGTTTCATTGCCGCTGTTTTTAATTAATAAACTGAATCACAAGTGGAAACAATATAAATACCATGTAAAATGACACAGGGAAGAGGTTAATATTAAAAATTAATTTTAAACTCAATTTTAAATGATATTTTTTAAATAATATAAGATTAAGCAGTTGTTCATAGGTATCTTACGTGGTATTTAATAAAATTAACTTATTTAATTTCTGCCTTAGTCCCATTAATGCTTTATTTTGATCCATTGCTCAGGTGGACGCGATGGCGGCGGTGGTGATATCGAAAGCGAATGTTTAACCTTTAAATGTGAGAAAAACAAACACCGTACAAAAAAAACGTTTTAAATACAAGTTTTTAATCAACTCATTTCCAAAATTTATCTATAGTTTCTACCCCAAAAATAAAACAAGTTTACGCTTAGTAACTTTTCATGTTCCGACCTTTTTTGACTGATTATATTTTACATTTTTATAGATCTGTTAACTGACTGATCTGTACGTTGTTTACTCCGTTGGAATCCTCAATTCATCTAGATAAGAAATATGTAAATTTCATTACAATCGGAAGATCTCTGCGATAGAGGAGCGTGTTAATGAGTGAAGGCATTAAAATATTTTGCTGCAGAAATCGCACAGTTGATGAAGTTCACTCTCCAAGTGGAGGGGGAGGATAATTTTTCGCCTCCAAAACTAAACTGAGCTAGCAATCCAGGTGTATTAATAGAGTTATATGGTTATGCCACAAATAAGTCATTTAAGCACCCTGAAATTCTCTTGGTAAAAAATAAAAATTCACCAACGTATCAGTTAACTACGCTTGAAAATATTAACCCAGATTTATCTTTGTGTAGGAGGAAAACTTCAGGGGTAGGATGTTGACAGTTTTGCAAAAACTATAACCTAGTTTTATCTTATTACCTACTTGAGCAAAATCAGATTTACCCAAGTTATTTTTTACTAAAAACTTTGATGACAGTTATATCTCTAAGGAATAAGAACTCAGTGGGATAATATTAGTCCCTTAACATTGAAAATCCTTTGCAAATTAAATTTAATAATAGATAATTATTTTTTATCCTACCAAATAAATGTATTCTTCTAAAAACTTAACTATGCAAAAATAATTGAACATATCTATAAACAGTATCAAAATACGAACAAACCCAAACTGCTAATTGGATTTTAACCAGATTATATTTCGATAGCTAACACTATTAATGGTTCTAATTATTTTATTTCAATTTCGCTGAAGATGAAACCATTTTTGAATGTATTTCAAGTAACTTTAACATATGACATGGACGCGATTACGTGTTTCAATGTGTTTGCACTGAATACAAAAATGGTACATTTCAAGCTTTCCAACATTAAGGGTCTGCTCCAGTAAAAATAAAATGGATTTTTATCCCATAAGAGCAATGTTAAATTTCAAACCATTTATTTCGTTTACTTTTTATCATAACATTGTTTGCAAGGTCTCATTTTAAGCACAGCCACAATACGCATCCGTCTTGCAATTTAATTTTTTTAAATTTCTTTCATTTGTCAAGTAACTGACATTTAGTAAGTACAAAGTTTGAATTTTTTTCCTAACTCAATAAAAAATTAATAATCAAAAATAATTTGCAAGAATGATCAGAAATTTTATAAAGAATATTCAGTTTTTTTTCAACACTCAATTACAAAAGATAGATTTATAAAATGGTTTGAAATGAGACAATGTCAAAGCGTTCAGCTGCAAGAAATTGCACTGTTTAGATAGGGAACAGTGATATCGGAAGTGCGTTTCCTGTTGCTTTCTCGTTTACTGGAGCAGACCCTTAAACTGGATTTGAATGTGTATGTTATTTTGTATATCAATAGTAGCAACAAGATTGTCACTACTGACAAATCTTCCGTCTGACGCTTTGTATCTATTTACCATATTTTGATCCTTTTATTTTTAATGCCTGTTTTACTAGAAATTAAGCATTATGTAGTTTGCCTTTTATTAAAAGAGAAATTAAACATAATGTGTGTGTCTTTTTGCCACTTAAGTACTTCGACAAATAGATTAAATATTATTGTTTAGAAGAGATAGTTACTGATGCCTCTGGTTGTTAAGCAATAACAGTTTATTTTTAAAACCCTGAACGTATTGTTTAAGGGTCTGCTCCAGTAAACGAGAAAGAAACAGGAAACGCACTTCCGGTATCACTGTATCCCTATCTAACCCGTGCAATTTCTTGCATCTGAACGCTTTGACATTGCCTCATTTCATACCATTTTATAAGTCTATCTTTTGTAATTGAGTGTTGAAAAAAAAAACTGAATATTCTTTATAAAATTTCGGATCCTACTTGCAAATTATTTTTCATTATTAATTTTTTATTGTGTTAGGAAAAAATTCAAACTTTGTACTTACAAAATGTCAGTTACTTGACAAATGAAAGAAATTTAAAAAAATGTAAATTGCAAGAAGGATGCGTATTGTGACTGTGCTTAAAATGAGACCTTGCAAACAATTTTATGATAAAAAGTAAACGAAATAAATGGTATAAAATTTAACATTGCTCTTATGGGATAAAAATCCATTTTATTTTTAGTGGAGCAGACCCTTAAGAGTGTGCAATAGCACTGAGTAAATGCACAAAACTTAGTGTGAAGTGAACCTGGAGAAACCTGATCGAATGCTTTTGCATTAGTAAGACTCTCGAGCGCCACTAGATGAAACAAAATATATTTTAACCATCTGCATACAACAAGTATGTTTTCGGAAAACTCCATAGTATAGTCAGTACGTAACAAAAGCAGTCCAATGTTTTCCTGTTTCAAGTAATTAAACTAGTAATTTTGTTTTTCGTTTTTGAACAGATATCTCCAAAACAATTTTAAATGTATTATTCTGTCACCAAAGAATCATAGTTTAAGTTTAAGAGGTCTTGAAAAATTTAATAGAGAGTACAAGAGATTCTTCTTAAAAATTTACAGAAAAGTTCATTAAAACGCAAACAATTATATGTACATATTTCGCCCTGGTATTGAACTCTCTTAAAATTAAAATGTCTACGAATTAAATTTATATATTCAATCTTAAAAAGGTGTCCACAAAAATTCACAAATCCAGCTTTTCCTTCAATTTAAACATTTTTCAAATCATATTGCTTGCACAAATAGTGACAATTGTTCGAACCAACAATAACTCCTTGTTATACTAGTTATAACTGAACTCTCAACACACTTCGAAGTATTAATGTAGTTCAAACTTCCTTTAGTCTATTTTATTACAATTGTTTAAAGGATAATAAGTGCCTTATATTGTTGGTATAAATGAAATTGCAATATATTATATTTTCGTAAAAGGGACATTTTACGGTTGTAGGTATTCATTTAGCTACGGATACAAGATCAAACAATTAACAACTTTCAATTATTCAACTGCCATTCTCATTAAATTCAAGTAGGTCCAGTCTTTAAGACTTTAAGTGTTTGCCAGATTTTTTGTTTGAACGAAGGACAATGTTTTCACAGTTCAAATAATAGCTTTGAACTGGGCATGAGTTTGCATATAATAGCAGTAATGGCCTTGAAATTATCGTATAAAATATGTACAATATTTGCACTGTTGAGGACTTAAAGAGTATATTCCGTAATTTACTCTATAAACGAAGTAAATCAAAATGTTTTTAATACCATTTATTTAAATTTAACAGTATTACCTACAATTATTAAAACAACTAATCAAGTGGAATACAATTTATACATTAATATCAAATAATATTTCTTTCTGTTCAGATATTTGTACCTTTTACAGTATATGTTAATTTGTGCAAATATTTTGCCTGAAAATTTGATAAAATACATATACAATTTAAAATTGGTTTACACTATTTAATTTAAAAAAATGTTTTTAATGTTAACAAAATTGCCAGTGTCAACAAAATAAAAAAAAATTGTTTGGCCAATATCGAAATCTGAAAGAAAATCTGTAAAACACAGTTTTGCGTGTATAAGTATTGATGAAAGGATAGACTGATTTTGTATTGATTTTACTAAAAAGTTAAACATTGCAAGATTTTAAATTGTTGTGTCACGCACTATTGCACATTTTAGAAATGTGGGATATTGAGAGGTAGAGTAAACACTCAAAACTAGACAATTTGTCAACTGTGGGGATTTTCAGTAGTAAATGCGATGAAATAAATTTAAATCATTTACCGTATTAAGTTCATAAAATCGATGATTTCCAGTATTTCAGGAGAACTGTAAACATGTAGTTTTGTATACATTTTAGATACAAATTCTATCTAAAATACCAGAAATGAGTAAATACGTACGCCACAATGCCAAAGGGATGACATAGAACAACAAAATTTAGAAACTATAACAGAACTTATTTAACCAAGTTTAAAAATTAAATTAAAACCTATTATTCGATACTTATGCACGGTATGTATACAAGTAAATAACATAAATATACAAATTCACAAGCCTACATAAATAGTATACAGTTATGACCCAAGCCATTTCAACCTGTGTACTCAAATATACGTACTTGTATATAGGTACGTATACAAGTAAATAAACATAAATATACATATTCATGAACCTACATTATTAATATACAGGTATGACCCACACCATTTCAACCTGTGTACACAAATATATGTACTTGTATATAGGTACGTATACAAGTAAATAAACATAAATATACATATTCATAAGCCTACATTATTAATATACAGGTATGACCCACGCCATTTCAACCTGTGTACACAAATATATGTACTTGTATATAGGTACGTATACAAGTAAATAAACATAAATATACATATTCATAAGCCTATATTATTAATATACAGGTATGACCCACACCATTTCAACCTGTGTACAC
>JAGFPH010011172.1:20077-35855 GCA_018207615.1 Philaenus spumarius
TGTTTGCATTTTAAATCAATGTAAATGCTTTACGGTTGTAAATATGAATAATTTAAAGAAACCAGTAACGTCAATATTGTTCTGTATAAAGACAACCTACCTCGCAAGTGAGGACTTTAATTGGAGCTTACCTGGTGAAGAAGGTTTTACAAGACGTAGCATTGAGGAAGGAAGGAGTTGGAGTATGTTGACGCTAACAAGACGTAATGAGCAGAGAGATGAAGTAACAGACGGTAAGGTGACAGGAAACGTCGCTAGAAAGAAATATAACTTTATTTTGTCAAATCTATTACCTTGGAACAAAGTCACCTTTTTGAAGACATATTAATATTTATATTTTACTAACAAAAATTATCACGCAGAAATTGTATTATTAAACGCTACTTAACGATACTGTCGTCTTCTTCTGCGAAATTTTAATTACAACAATCAGTTAATATTTTTTTTTTTTTTTTTTTTTAATTGCCTACGTATTTATAACAGATTTTTCCTAAGTAGGTGTCCTTATTTTTTTAACATAGGATATGATTAACAGGCGTTTTTGTAATGATATATTTTTTTCTAAATTTGTAGCTAGTTTTTACTATATTGTAAAACTCAGGAAGTAAATATGATGATTATAATAATAAAACAGGATGGAACATGGATATATATAAATATAAATGTTTGTTTAAGGTTTGAAAGTCATATAAGGCATACAATTATATAAATTTAAAAATATATATATATTAGATTTAAATATGTAACAACAATAATAAAAAGTTTACAATTAACTAGTCTGGTGCACTTAAAAAATAACAATAAAAACTGTTAATTCTAAATATATGTGTATGATATTTTAAGTGGGAAAGATAGTTTTATCAAAACTAAGCACACACAAAATCCATTATTAAAAACGAATACTTTTATACACAAGAGTTAGTGGAAAATTGTAATTAAATATGAATGAAAATATAATAATACAAAATGTAAGCTAAAATAGCATCAAGATACACATGTCAGTAAGTAGTTTGTATTTGGTTAAGTTTGTAGTTTACTATTATATTTTTCAATTTTGTTGATTCCAGCGAAACCAGATACATGGTTATAAAGAAAAACTAGGAAATAGTGGACTTAAAGAAATGGAATCCAAATTGCCAGTTTGTCGAATTACCATGTGAACACTTTTGTCTGATATCACTGACGTCAAAACTGAACACACATTAAACTGAAAGGTAGCAAATAAATAAATACATTTCTAGAACATAATCCAAATCCGTGAGATAATTTAAATCATTTGAAAAAAAAAAACAATATAAAAACGAAGGAGAAATCTAACATTCTCAAAACGAATAGGATGTAAACTCTAACGAGGAAATGTCTTAAAAAGCTACAGGAAGACGTAAAAAAGTAACTCGAATAAGAACCCTGACAAAAACCACACTGGTAAAAAGTTAACACTTAAACAATAAACACTGGTAAAATAAGGTTATAATTAAACAATAAATCAACTGTTCAAACTTACACGTACGTATCTAAATGATTTAAATAAGTCTTCTTTAACTTATGAATAAGTGCTTATGCATTTTATGAATTTAAGTATACGGATTTAGCACCTTGATTTTATTAATATATATATATATATATATATATATATTATATATATAGGCTTTATATTTTATTAATAATTTAATACAAAACAAGTTTAACATTTATTTCATTATTGCCTGTGTATGTTTAGGTTTTGTCAATGAAACGTATAATCATTTTACCGGTATGTATATATTAATTAATTAAAACTATAAAGATTAATTAATTATTATAAAATATTTTTAAAAATAACAGGATTATTTTTCTCTTATTTCCCACACTGCAAACCATAAGGGAATGGTTACTGTTCTGAAGTAATTACTTCACAGCTAAATAAAATATTATGTGAAATAGTTTTTAAAATGATTCACTTATAAAATTCAACTGTTTCTTATAAATTTTTTTAATTATAATTTGTATTATACTTTCGCTTTATATTGTATGTTTTTCACAGTAAGATTGCAGTTTCAATTCGTGTCTTTAATAAAATTTAGGCAGAGTTTAGTAAAGTTCGAAACACTAAATTTTCTCTTTGGGAGTTATTTTTGAATACTATAAAGAAGTAGTAAGACACCAAAAGTATAAACATTTCTCTAATAGACTCTATAAATACATGTTGCAGTCAAATAACTAATTCCTTTTAATAAGTTAGGATTTAAGAGGAATTTAACTTAATCATTTGGTAAAGACTTATTACTGAAACTTAAGTTTACACATTATCAGCTTTTAGCTTTGCAGTTTGTTTATTTTATCCACTAGCAAATTGTTATATTTATTTTGACAAATGGTTAGTTTTACCATAATGGTCATGGCTATTTGTTTTAATTTGCTCTGCGTTAACACCTGAGATTGTTGAATACATAATGACTAACATTGATGGATTGCAGTTGTATTCGCTTCATTGAAATTGTAATAATTAGTTTTAAACAATGTTTTGTAAAGGTTTTATATTTTTTTTTTTTTTGTTATTGAGAATAGCGAGATTGGCACAGGTGAGGGGTATAAGTATGGTGTGTAAGAGATTCCAATACATATATGAATACAGTATTTTATGGAAGATCTACAAGATTGAGTTGTTCCAAACAATTCAACGAACATAACTTTATTACAACTTTAGGTTTTGTCAAAGATTGTAATCCGTATGTAATGGAGATTTCTAGCAGATTTAATTATTGTAATGATATAACATAATTTATTTTATTGCTTTATCACAGTTGGTAGTGTTCCCGAAAGGGTTGTGGCATTTGGTAATTTAGTTTTTTTGTAGTTAATAAATCATATCCACCATGAACAATTGTTTCATGTTTAAATTATTTTTTTTTTTTTTTGTACATTGTTAAATATATATTACATTATATTAATATCAAAAATTTTATTTAACGCTTTAAATTAGATATTTAAAAGGCACCTTATTCGTTAAAATTATTTTATTTGTTCATAAATAAATCACATAAACATAACAAATTAATAATATTTTTTTTGTTTAGGTAAACTATTGTTAAGCTTTACTTTATTTATATGGTCAGTACTTTATTTACAACTGGGATGGTCAGGTACGTTTTAGATAAACGCATTCAAAGACGCATTATTTCTCCCTCAAGGAATACATTCAACCCAAATTGTCTTGATTGTATGAAACTAACTTTTATTGTTTACAAATTGTAATCTTTTAAATCCATTATTCTAAATAATCGAAATTACTCTGAAGTTCTCAGAAAAATCTTAATTATTAACACTTTTAGCAATAACCTGTCTTCACATAACTGAAATCGAAATAAAAAATATGTGAAAAATGTTATATTCAAATACTATTTTCTGTTTTATCAATATCTTTAAATTATTTTAATTTATGACTTAATTTAATGCATTTAATTTAATTCATAATTGGTGTTATTCTTTAAAATTTTGTAAGTTAAATATATTTACTTTTAAGTAATTTCAAATACTATTAAAACATTATTGTCATTATTCGTTAACACCAAAGCCGAGTAATAGATCCCTTTATTTAAAATTCACGTATAATAAGATATCTCAGACCTTGGAATAAATAAAATAAATGGATTGCATGGTGTTATTGTCTGACGACGCTGTTCGAGACAGATTCTAGAATAGATTGAAAATGAAATAGATTTCCCGGATAATGGAAGTGGTAAAGTGTGAAATTAAAAAAATTTTGCATAAGAAATATTTTCCAGTATTCAATCATTTGTCTTACAAATAAATTAGGGAATTAGCGTAAGTGGGTTCCCTAACTATTGTTTATCAAATATTGCTTAACATATTTACAGTATTTTGTAACTTACTAATGTTATTTAATGGTATTCAACTGTACAATAGGTTATGTGAAACTTGAATCTGTACATTTTAAATAATTATATTTTGTATTTTTCACAATTATTCTTAATTTTTGTTTTGGATTATTTCATGTATATATTATTATCTAATGCACACCCTTCCTACTTTTCGTAATTGATGATAAGGATTTGTTTAATAAAATGTATAAGTAAATAATGAGCTGGACTTGTGAGAACAATATAGATGAAATAAAACAATAACACACAATCTCACAACAAATACGTTCAATAAATCAAATCATCCTCAGTGATAAAGCTTTTGTAGCTTTATCACTGAGGATTGCGACTTTGTCGTTGAAACGAGTTTGATTTATTGAACGTATTTGTTGTGAGATAGTGTGTTATTGTTTTATTTCATCAATAAAATGTAAATGAAACGATCCATACAAAAATGCCAATGTTTTTAGTAACACGTTTTATATTAACTATATAAATTTCATATAAAATCCTGTTTTAAATATACGTATTACGAATGGAATTATTTCTAGAATAAGAGAAACTGTTAATCGATTCAATTAAGTATCAATATAGGTACATAGTAGCTCTGTGATATCAAAGTTTAAGTAAAGGAAGATCGATTGCTATGAACTCTAGGTTTAACATTTGAAAGGAAAGTAACACGATTGCTTATACAATAATTATATAAAGGTCGATTTTAATGGAAGTTGTATGTTTCTTGAGATTTCTATCAGATGTTACAAGCAGACTGTAACGTTACTTTTGAAACATACTGCATTGAATTATGTTGTACATTTTATTTGAAGCATTGTAAATTTTCAATATGTTAGTGTTGAAGTTTTAAGAAACATTTCTCTTTAGAGTTCAAAATATTTAAAAGAAGAGAAATAAGTCGAATTACATCCCAGAATGTTTATTTGGTATACCGAAATATAGATATTACACACTGTACCAATCTTACAAAAGAATAATTAAGGGAACGGAAGCAATACTGGGCCACATAGATTGGTACTGTTCAAAACTTACCTTAAAATTTTTAATATCACCAAAAGTAGGAATATTTCAGCTTATCTCTTACAATGCACAGGATACCTAGAGGTTAGCTCAATAAACTATAGAAATAGGTGTAATTTTTTGGTTTTATTAACCAAAATAAAAGTTTACATGCCCTTAATACAAAAGAAATCATTAATATGCCCTTAATACAAAAAAGTTTGAGATTTAAAAAAAGAAAACATATATATTTTATTAAATTGAATTTAAAAACCCTCCCCAAAAATAAAAATCAAAAACCCTCCCTTTTAATAATAATTACAGAATTTATACAGAAAAGATTTACAAGTTACAAAGTTTTAACATAAAATACCATGGATTTGTTTTAAGAATAAATATATATATATGTCGTTGGCCAACTCTAAAAGGTAATTATAAATAATTGAATAAATAGACAAAATTAATTATGAGACGTCTCTCTATATATAAAAAAAAGGTGTAAAATTTCTAATATGTAGCCCTTAGGGCTAAGGTCCGAAATGTGCTAGCTTGCTCCTCCCAATTTATTAAATACTAACATATCCTAAATAGTACACATATACAAAAATTACTTTCAAAATACAGCCTATTTAACAGTTAACATAAAAGGAAAAGAACAACTGCAGATAGCTCTCATTTTAAATTAAGTTCTGTCTCTAATTAAAACACTGTAGAAATATTTTGTTTAAATTTTTTAAAGTTCAGTTGGAAAGTAGGCCTTTTCTAAGCGCAGCTGTTGCAGGTTATGCCATTGTATTAAAACATTCCCTGGAGTTGGACCAGTATAACTGTATAACACAAATAACAATTTCTTTTTTAGAAAACTTGCAGTTATTTAAATAAGCATAAAATGATAGTTCTTTGAGTTGGCTGTTTTATTGAAATTTGTAGCACAAGATGGCAAATTGCTACTTAGATTGTGATGGTTAATATAACATGTGTAATGTTGCATAAGACTGTCTGTACATGTTAGGTAAGCCACATGGTAACATAAAAGAAATGTTAACGTTTAGTTACATATCAGCAATATTTTGCTTATAGCTTATTAAAAGTTTTCAATATCGGTTACACTGTAGAAAAACTACACAGTTATAGTTAATTAATGCATAACACTTTAGGCTTGTTTGTGGAAATATGTTTAGGCTTTAGCAATAACCAACATGATATCGGCTTTATAGTTTTTGTAGGCTGTAAGATTTACATTTAAAATTTAGGCTGTAGTAAAAAAAAGAAATACACAGGTTTCTCTAATAAATTGAACAAAAAGAGTCAGGAAGTTGTACATGAACCAAAAGTGGAAATAACCTAATTAAGTTTTACAAGTAATATTTTATAATTATTAAGGTAAAGCTAAAATATTTCTACCTGGTATCCGGAAAACAAAGGTTTAGAAGTAATTCATGTTGTTCAGCGACACACCGTCGTTAATCGCGATCAAATTATTTAAAATTTAATGACATGACTACCACTTGGCAGCGTCTTAAAGATTCATTCGTAACGGTCTAATGGCCGACCTTCTACCAACCCTCATGACAAAGCGAATTTTTAACTCAATAGATAAGGAACAGCTGATGGGTTACAAAATGCTATGGCATACTAAAGCAGTGTGTACGGCTTCAGATACCGTACGGAGTCGACGTCTGGCGGAGAAAAGGATAACTATTTGGGAACTGTCGGTAAGGACAAATGATAGAAGTTGTAAGTTGTTGATGGGACGTTACAACACTGTAACACTAACGTCCATGTCACAGAGAAAATATAAAATAAGAAATAATCAGCTGTTTCCTATAGTGACTAAAGACACAGAGGTTTGGTCTAAATAAATAAATGACGCAATACTTAAATAATATTAACCATTTATGATTTTTATATATACATTTCTAAATGACGCAAAATAATTACAGTAAAATCATTTTTTCTTATAAATGAATAATAGAATATAAAAGCAGACTGTAAAAGAAGGTAATATAAAAGCAGACGTATGTAAAATGTGAAAATTATATAAAAACTTTGTTTCAATGAGTGGTGCGTTATAAGCGAACAATATAAAGCGGCAGATGAAATTATAGACAGTTTAATAAATAAAAAAATAGTAACAGGACATAACACAATTCAATATGTATCGAGATCTTAATATGATAACATATACAGTGATCATGGAAGCAATAAAAAAGAGAGAGAGGGAAACAACTTGCGTACGTGACTCGAGACAGGTTCTCAGCGAGAGGGAACGCGACAATTCGTTCTAGAAAGACTTAAGACTTCTAACAAGATGGCGAAATAGTTCATGTGAGTTGCACAAAGCCGGCGAGTAATAGTGCAAGAAAAATGTAGTTTTTCTTATAAAATGGTGACAAGTTTAGTCCCAAAGTAAAGTAAATGTACTTTTAAGTTGGTGTTGTCATAAAAAATTGAATTGATCAAGTAAACTGAGTGTTTTTGGACATATAACGTTTCCATGTGCTTCGACGGGATGGTGTAAGATAGGCTTTAGAAGTGCATTGTGTTAACGACGAAAAAACCTAGGTAAAAAACAGTGCGACGTATATAACGAGTGAAACTGTAAGTAATAATGGCCATAAGACATATTTTTTAGTCTGCAAATATAAAATTTTTCATTTTATTAAAAACTAACTTCTTTTGATTTCTATTGCGTCATAGCTTAAGATATGGACGACGAAACTTTGTATAACTGTAAATAGTTCTTTGATTTGTTTATATATTTATATCATTATGTCGATGTTTTTTAATTGCTGTAAATATTCATTTTTAATCATGTTTGAGTAAATAATAGTTGTCTTGCTGCAATGCCTTGAATTTCTTTATATAGCCACGAATGTCCATTTAGCCAGTACTTTAATAGCCAGGTATCCACCCCTGAGAAAATAAAATTGATTAACAAATATTTCTCAGTGATTAATAATTACAAGTAAATATATGCAAACAGAGCATAAGTGAGGTTATATGTGGATTATCGCGAATATTATGATTATTTTTTTTTTTTATTAAGATTATGGGAGTTAAGTGAAGGTGATTTTTAAGGTTTTAAAAGTAAGGTGAGTTGAAGTAAGGTGAAACATATGATATTGTTCTACGTTGAAGTTGGGAGAAAGATGTTATGGAGAGTTTAGGTGGGTGATGATTTATTATTATTGAAGTAAGGCAATAGGCCTAGGAGGTACATAAGTGATTTTAAGTATTACATGAGCGACGACTTTTGTTTTTAAGGTGAATAAGTGAAGGAGGTGATGGAGAGATATTGATAATTATTAGATAATCCACATATAGCATTTTTATTTTGATTTAAAATATATTTTTTTAAATTTCTGAACCATTTACCGAACCCCATTTTTTTTTAACACAGTATAACTTATTTTTATTTTATTTTTTGTAACCATAAGTTACAAAATGGCTTTCCCAACGTGGGGCAGAAAAACGAAAGAAACCTTTATTTTCATTTTTTGTAACAATAAGTTACAACACTCTATGCAACTTATTATCGTCTGGAAAAAGAAACATTTTACGTAACCCAATTGACCATATTAAAAAAATAATATTAATTCAAGTTTTCCAAAAACTAAAACATAAAACTGAAATCGAACAAAGAAAAATAACTATTTAATCCTCAAACACATGAACTACCACTCAGTTTCACTGCCTTTGTGGGTGTCAGTGAACAGATGGTGTAAAGTTTTTATTTTAGTGAATTATACCCTGATCACATGAAAAAATAATTGAAAAAACAAGGGTCTCTTCTATTTTATGTTGTATTTTGATTAACGTGCTGTTTTTAAATATATAATTTGTATTAATTTTATATCTTTAATATTTTATAAAATTTGTGTAAACTAACGTGTATAACGGAACAAGGTTGATTAATTTAAAAGTGATATAGCCTTGAAAAGAAGACAATAACATAGGCAAAGATGGTAACTTAAATAAGAGCAACGTCAATATATACAACTGGGCTTAAGGGTCTGCTCCAGTAAACAAGAAAACAACCGGAAACGCAACCGCTTCTCACTGTATCCCTATCTAAACAGTGCAATTTTTTGCAGCTGAACGCTTTGACATTGCCTCATTTCAAACCATTTTATAAGTCTATATTTTGTAATTGAGTGTTGAAAAAAAAAACTGAATATTCTTTATAAAATTTCGGATCCGGCTTGCAAATTATTTTTCATTATTAATTTTGTATTGTGTTAGGGAAAAAAATCAAACTTTGTACTTACAAAATGTCAATTACATAACAATCAAAAGCATTTCAAAAAGTGTAAATTGCAAGACGGATGCGTATTGTGACTGTGCTTAAAATGAGACCTTGCAAACAATTTTATGATAAAAACTAAACGAAATAAATGGTTTGAAATTTAACAATGCTCTTATGGGATAAAAATCTAAGATGGCCGCCACTACAGCAGACCCTTAATGTGAAATAAGTTCAAACACATTATATTTCATTAGGCTCGATTATTTTGTGAGAAAGATATGTTCCAGCGTTTCCTTTGCCTCAAAACGTACAATCCAGGGTAGAGAACATTACAAAAACATATCTACAATCTATAAAAGCAGTAACTAAAAAGACAAGAAACCCGTATCGATATTTTGTTTAAACTTATAACGCAATTATCAGATTTTCATCAAACTTAGACGTAAACCTCCCCATATATATATTGTACCTCCAAGTGAGAAAAACTGCTGGAATATCGCGTAATGGTAAACAGACTTATATGGAGATGATTGTATTGTATTTAATATATAGGGTATTTCAGAAAACTCTATGAATACCTTTAATTTACAAAATCACCATTAAAATGTCGGAATTTTCATTAAGGGAATTTTCATTCACTAATCCTCTATTTTCTTTTTTAATTTGTTATTTTGAATCTGAACTAAAAAACACGATTTTTTTCTTCTACTTAATTTAAAATATTGAATCGGTCGGTTAAAATGTTTGGATGACAAATATCTATAAAACGTTTCAAACAATTCACTAGAGCAAAAGAAATTGTTTTCACATTTTGATGTAAGTCAAAGAATTATCAACTTGTATCGATGAAACATTTTAAAAGAAATCTTCGCCAATGGTAATCAAGTGGGTTTAAAAAAGAAAATTTCAGGATTTTGTCATAATTTGGCATACAGAAACAATGAAAACCTTATGTGGGTTGTCAATCAAGAAACACTAGTAAGCCGAGTGTAAACGAACTATCTTACCTACTTCTAAAGCTATCTGTTAAAACATATTTTAATGGTGGATTGTTTGTAAATATAATGTTGGGGAATTATGTTTGTACGAACTGTAATTTTATTATTATTATCAGTTGCATAATGAGTTCTAGGATTGTTTGAAAAATACAACTTAAAATGCATTTGTTTAAAACAAAACAAGCAAAACAAAATACACAACTTTAAATAAATTGTATTAATATTATTTGCTATCATTATCAAAGCTATTATTAAAGTTTTTTTAACAAATTAAATTAGTGGTAATGCATTTACCAAAAGTTTTTCAACTTCAAGTAAGACGAATGGCAATGAATTAAAAAGGACAGGAGATGTCAAGACTAAATAATGGATTGTCTACAGAAGAAAACATTCCTGCAAAAACAATTCCTGATTGTTCATTACGATGTCCCAAAAGCCTTAGTAACCTAAAAACAATGTATTTTATTTGTTTAATAACAATATATAAGAAGTAACAATATCCAGGACGAGATAAGGATAACAAGGCATGTTAAAAGCAAAGTTTGTAGTGATAGAATCTTAATAAGCAGAAAAGACATATATTTGAATGGACTTACCCCAGGCGAGTAAAAATTCCCTCTGAAAAGGCGCTTTAAATCCTTGTCCACACTTTTATACAAAGTCGGGTGATTGTCCATATTATATATGTATAGTTATTGTCTATAGACATGTATCCAGACAATGTGTGTATGCAGTCTGGAGTCTTTGTCGCGTATACACGCTTAACTCTGTAAGCGTCAGGCCAATTACTGCTATATATACTTCTAAGGCACTTTTTCACTGCTTGAACACATTAACACTTAAACATCTATAAAATGTATCCTATTCATATAAAGTGTACACTATTTTACATTGTATTGTTCAGAAAAGTATGGAGAACATTTTTGTGTAGATAAAATATTATTTTAAAAAAATTCTCTAACTTATTTTGCGTTTTGAATGGAAAAAAATTAAATTGGTAAACAAAAGTTTCAAAAGTAGGGTTCTTGGAAAAATAAAAAAAAAAAATAAATCGTACATCTAAATCTTACAAAATGTAGAAAACATTTTCTTTAGATAAAACAATTTTTTTTTAAATCTTCCTAAAAAATAAAACAATGTGTAAGTATTGGTAAGTAAACACCAATACTTGAAACACCAATACCCAATGTCTTTAACATCAGCAACAACAAAATAATAATAATAATATATTATAAAATGAAATTGAAATAAATTCACAATAAATGAATCTAGAGAAACAGGCCAGACTAGGTTTGTGAGTAATATTATTTCAACAGGAAGTTACAACGGATGTATAATTTATACCAGCTTAAATTACTTAAGACACAAATACACTGCTTTGCGTTATTCGGTGTGAATCAACGAGTGCAGGCACGCGATAAATACTGCCAAATATGTAAAACTGGAAAGCCGATCAGAACAATATAAAATTCAAATAGTCCAATCAAAGGAGAATTAAAATGCGTGAAACTGTGAGGTGGGGAAATTTTGGAGAGAACACGAGGTCTATCTTCAACTAAAATTAAATCAATCAACACCTAGACCAAACCTTTCGAGATTCATCAGTTTTATTTTACATCAATTATTTAATAAAGAAACTTCATCATCAGTAACCAAAGATAAATCATCCAAGTAAAATATAATCACTAAACAAAGTTTTCAATCAAGGTATATACATCAAATGGATATAGAAAACATAAAAACCAAGGAATAAAGTGCAGTAGTGAAGTGTAACATAAAATTAATAAAAGTCAATAAGTGGAGTGTATAAAATCAAATAAAAGTGCAACCGTGTATGAGAGGGGAAAACAGAAAAATTATGTAACTAGCATTAATATTTCATTTGATTGTTAAGACAGATCTCGAGGAGTTAAAATTAAATAGCAAACGAACTCATATCCAGAGCATTATACCATAAGTAATATTAAAATAATTTAAAAATAAAATGAATAATCATTTGTTATTAAATAATTGTGTTGGGACTGTTTCATTAGGATTAATTGAAAAGAGGGTTCTAAGACACCTCATAAGTAATCGAGATCAACCACCAAACCAACTTAATATCATTCAAATAAATCTACAAATGATATAATACATTTTGTAATATCTTTTTTTATTATGTACTAGTAATTATAAGAAATATCAGATTCAATCATTAACATAAGATACATAGATAAAATGTTAGGAGAGCAGGAGATTTAATGACCAGCACCGCCCTACTTAGGCGGATGTAAACTTTCATTTTATTATTTTTGGATTTATAAATTGAATACAAATTAATTCTATCAGATTTATATGTATTTAAAAATTGTGCAAAATAATTATTGCAGGAACTGTTTTCAGAAATTTCAGAATATATTTAATAATTTTGTGAAAAGGTCTCTGTACTTATTTTTACCTAGTTCTTTGGAGTATGTCACATGCCAAGCTAATATTTGATCCTTAAGAAGGATCTGGTGGAGCCCCCAAAACTTGAAAATATTACCATTCAAAATATCCATGCTAATGGTGAGTAATCTCAGATGGGAAAACCATAAGCTTAAAATAACTTCACAAAAACCTTACAAATGTTTTTTGTTAAAATAACGAAAATTAGTAATTTGAAAAACATGACCTATACATATTAAAAACTCTATAATAAGTAGAGCCTTTTCAAGTAAAGTGTGTACTATTACATTTTTCTTGTTTAGAAAAGTATGGAAAACATTGTTACATAGATTAATTTATTTTTTTATTTTTCTGCAACATTTTTGTCTTGCAAACGGTAAAATAAATACATTTTTAACCAAATTTTCAAAAGTAAAGGTTTAGAAAAAATAATAAAAATTATTTAATTATAAATTCAAAATTTACAGGTCTCGATCTATGCATTCGATAAATTTCTGATTAGCCTGGTTTTTAAAAAGGGCATACTTTTCAATTTCATTATATACAAATTTTTAAATATTGTCATCAAAGAATTTTTCAAACATTTGGACCTTTGTTAGATTATTGAAAAAAGGAAAATCAATTTCTATGAAGTTGCAAATTTCGTGTTTCGGAAAGTCAACAGCGAT
The DNA here is from genome assembly GCA_018207615.1 of Philaenus spumarius. Classification (NCBI taxonomy): domain Eukaryota; kingdom Metazoa; phylum Arthropoda; class Insecta; order Hemiptera; family Aphrophoridae; genus Philaenus; species Philaenus spumarius. Next base: position 33,294 of record JAGFPH010011172.1, read on the forward strand.
ATTTTCTGGCAAAAAAAGGATCTGCATTCATCGTGACATCTTGCTGATAATTATCGGTCAGATCTTGTCCTAGCAATTCATCTTCACTACGTCTTACATCTGTTTGATTGTTTTCATTACTGTTAGATCCAAACAGACGAGCTTCGGCATTCGCCAATAATTGGTTTCCTGCCAAAAACCAATGTAAGCAACAACCTCGTCTTCAAGTACATTAGGATCCGGAGGAGTATCAGCCGCTTGAAAATCATAAATTGTCTTCGTTTAAAATATGTAATAATTCGTCTAATATTAAACCTCCCCCTAAAAAATAATATAGAGTTTCACTAAACAGAAAAGTAGAATTGATATGGTCCATATGGTCCGGCCGAGTGGTACCATATGGAACCACCATAAATAAAACTCACGAATGTAAAGTAAAAAATAAACCTGCTCTGTAGCATCTGAATAAAAATATATACTACGTTACATTCATTAAAGTAAAAGGTTTATTACTTATTCAAGGACTATGTGAGTGTTAGCCATGGGAAAAGACACATATAAAATCAAAAATCAATATAATACAAAAAAAAAAAAAAATCCGCGTGAAAGCGAGTAGTTCTATACAAAGTTTATTCTTTATTGTAACAGTCAAGCCAATCAAGAAAGTTTGAAGATCATCAGGTTGAACACTACAAAGAAAAGAAAATATCGTGATACCGTATGGAACCACTCGGTGATTATGGGTTAAAATGGTTTTAAGCACTTAAGGAGCCGGGATATGATCGTGTTCCTTATGAGTTTTTTAAAAATAGACCAGCAAATTTTTTGAGCAATTTACTAAATATATTTAACGTTATATATACTTCGGAGAATGTGCCGGATGATTTTTCAAAATCGATCATTTTCCCTCTTCACAAAAAAAGGTCATATTAATATTGTGAGTAACTATAGAGGAATATCATTTTCTGATTGTGTGTCGAAGTTATTTATTGGGATGCTTTTGCAGAGAATACCATTGTGGGTTGAAAATCTATATATATAAAAGCGAAAACCACTCGCTCACTCATCACGATTTCTCAAAAACTACCGAACGGATTGAAATGAAATTTGGTATGTAGCTTCCTCTAGCTAGGGCCATAGGTGCTCACTAAAAAAGGGTATCAAAAATTCGAAATTTTAGGGGGAGTTTGGGGGGATCAAAGTTATTAAATCACGATTTCTTCAAAAGTACCGAACGAATTGGAATGAAATTTGGTATGTAGCTTCCTCTAGGACCATAGGTGCTCACTAAGAAAGGGTATGAAAAATTTCGAAATTTTAGGAGGGGTTTGGGGGGATTAAAGTAACTAAAATCATAATTTCAGATCTTTTATTATTATGACAATAGTGCTTTTATTATTTAAGATCTATATATATAAATGCCAAATACCACTCACTGACTGAACACTTAAAAAGAATACAATTACGTTAAAAAGACTGAAAATACTAACCACCACGGGCAATGCCGTATGTGTCAGCTGGTAGTAATATATTAACATAGTATCAAGCTGGATTCAGAAAGGGATATTCAACAATTAACAATATTTTTAATCTGACAAATATTATAAAACTGAAAACAAGTGGCAAAGGTAACAAACTCTATTGTTTTTTTATTGATTTTAAATCTGCCTTTGACTCGCCAGACAGAAAAGCCATTTATTATAAGCTGTATTCGACTGAGTATCGTCGAAGTTTTTTGGAAGTTTTGCAAAGGCTATACGTAAATACAGAAGCAAGGGTGTGTACATCGCGTGGATTAACAGAATGTTTTACTACGGAAAGGGGCCTGGAACAGGGGTGTTTACTGTCACCACTGATATTTTCTCTAAATATATTTATATATTTAATATATTTATATTTAAATGATATACACGAGGCATTAGGAGGAGGAGTAAATATAGCAGGAGTTGCGGATGATGCGGTTATTATAGCGGATCGTCCAGAAATTTTGCAAGATATGATCGGTAGGCTAAAGATTGACTGTGATTTATGGAACTTAGAATTAAATTTAAATAAGTCTAAAATTGTGATTTTTAGGAATGGAGGTACAGTAGCAAAAAAAGAGCAGTGGAAATTTGATGGGAAGCTTATAGAAATTGTAAAAGAATAGAAATATTTAGGTGTATGGTTAAGTTCAAGCTATCTTGGAGCAGACAAATGCAAGACAGATTAGGGGCGGCTAAATTTGGTATAGATATAATAAGTTACTGAATAATAATAATGTACCAATGTCTGTAAAATTTAGGTTTTTAAAGCAGTATTTAGGGCTGTATTGTGTTATGCAGCGAAATTATGGGGTTATATGCAATCTCAAATAGTGGACAAATTTTATAAATTTTTTATTAAAAAGCTGCTTATGCTACCAAAAAATACGCCTGACTTTATAATATACTCTGAGATGGGAGAGAGTCAATTGTTCTTATATACTATTTTATTACATTTCAAGTATACAGCCTACTGAAAGTGTTGAAATTAAATGATCATAGGCTGCCAAAATGGCTTGCAAATGAAATTATTAATAAAAATATATTCTGGTATATCAAT
>JAGFPH010011173.1:0-34099 GCA_018207615.1 Philaenus spumarius
TGGTTTATGATAGTGTAAAACAACGTATCAAAATTACAATTTTAAAACTAAGTTGTAGTATATCTACATTAATATTTATATATATACCTGGTTATCCGTCTTGCAGCTGTTTTTGTAGTTTGACACTACGCGTTCGGGAACAGGTTTTCATGTTCAGGTTTAGAAAATATGTATTACTCACATGTGACCATGTCAAATATAAAGTAAAAAAAACACACATACACAGATTACAATACAAAATATTGCACTGCAGTCAAGATACAATTTTTACAAAAGTTCACATGAACACGAAACAGAAATCCTTCTAAATAGTTGGCATTGGTCCATGTTGTGTGCGGCGATCGCTCATCAACTGAAAAAGTGCATCCGTTATCCCCTTTATCAATAATATTTCTAGGTCTATATGTACAGATTGCTGTGTTGTACAAACTATTGGATTTAAAATATAATTGTTCATTGAGGAGAGAACCACTTTGTTGAATGTTAGCTAGATAAATTTCGTATTCTTCTAATACGTTCATTAGTCGACCTTTGTTACACAAATGCAGAGGGGTTAAACTCACAGATAAATTGTCGTAAATATGATCACTGTCAATTAAACGCATGGCATATTTTGACTTGTTCTTTGTAATGTCTTTTTTCGGTAGGTCTTCTTTAAATTTGTTCTTGAATTTTCTGCCAGTTTGCCCAATGTAGAACTTATCACAATCGCTGCACTTTAGCTTATAAATACCAGTGCAATTTTCAATGTTTTTCGTGGATTTCATTCTCGAATTCAAAGTAGTTCTGTGTTAGGACTGCATTTAATAAATCTATGATTTGGTTAATGGCGTTGTTACATATTTTCCCAGTGTTAATGAGGTTTCCTTCAAAACGTTTAAGGTTTCTTGAACTGGTATGTTGGTATAGCAATTTATTATGTAAAATGAAGTTAAAATGTAATTCCGTTTAATTGCCATATCCTTAGTATTGTCGATAAATTCATAACCGTTTTTCAAGCTACAGTCATTAATAAGTGTGGCATTATCTTTAAGAGTATGTTGCAAAGTTTGGGCCACCCTGTATCCAGGAGCTAACGTATAATTATACGGTACAATTTTAATTAATTTTGAACCATTGACTGGTGAAGGACAATCTGTGTTATGTTATGTTTTCCCTTACGAACAATGCATTTTAAATTAGGATTGAGACTAGAAAGGCTCACTTCTTTGCAGTTTTCTTGATTTAAAATATTTAAAATGAATAAATTTTAATACATCGTTCAATTGAAATACAATAATTTTACTTTACAAAAATACTAATTGAATTTATGGGAGCATCGGTTAAAATCAATTATGTGTATGTACAATTTGTTTAAGAAAATAAAACTCGATATGATTTTTTTCGTATAAAAAAGAACCTTTATTCTGAAATTACACAACTCATATCCTTCGGGAAAAGTAATACTAAATAATTATCATTGGTTGTACGTAAAATCCAAATCCGTACACAAATTAGTTGTAATGTTTAATTTTTGGCTGACACTCCATAACACCAATGTTAAATTAAAATCCAAATTTTTCCTTTATTTTTTATCGGATAATTATAAACGATATGTAATTTTAAAGCTATGGTAAATATGCATGCAAAGGGCTTTTTCAAAACTAAGAAAAACATTTTGTTTAATATTTATTAACAATTTAAAACATTGATTTTTAATATTTTTTTATGTTGTCACTATTAATTATAGCGAAAAACTACCAAGCCATTCGCATGAAGAATTTCGTCCCCAAGAGTTTGGTATTTTTTTAAAAACGCTATTTGAACAATTGCGGGTTTTAAATGGATTTAGGCTGAGCAATGTCCGTGTAACCTACCGCCGCTATATGGTGATTTTTAATATTTGTTTACGTTGTAACTATTAATTATATAGCGAAAAATTACCAAGCCATTCGGATGAAGAATTTTGTCCCCAAGAGTTTGGTATTTTAAAAAAAACGCTATTTGAACAATTGAGTGTTTTAAAATGGATTTAGGATGAGCAATGTCCTCGTAACCTACCGCCGCTACGCTGGAGTCGCAGGTTGCTTTCTGTTTTGCTAGAGCCGACCCTTAATTAAGAATAACAATAAAGCCATACTAAGTTTCATAACTAAACATTGTTGCTACAATTCTTATATTTTGAACAAAACTCTTTATATACATTAATGCAGCATAAACCTTCTTTTAGTTCGTTTTGAATATCTTGGGCACCTATTTTTTTGTACACTATAGTAATAGCAAAACGGGAGTGCCGATGTAGGCCAGGTAGTTCGAGGCCAAGCGAGGGGACTTGACCTGGCCTCCATCGGCACTCCCGTTTTGCTATTACTATAGTTTAAGGACTGCGGAGTGTAATGGTGGAGCTGGGGAGGGAAGTCGCACGAAATAATCAGCCTTCAACGAGTTAAAGAACAAAATGACGTAGACTACTTCAATCAGTCCGTTCGTTTAGCGAAATGATATCTCATAATAAGTAAATTTTAATGAAATAACGATTAGATTGGAAAATGATTTGAACGTTAAACTGAATAAGGTAAAATAAACAATGTAGTTAAAACATTCTTGACAAAATGACTTAACAAAAGAGGAAGAACTTTACAAAAGAGTAGAGATTAATTATTATTTGTATATTCGCCGCAAACATAAACTAATATTAAATTTATTTACAATGTTGAGGGCACGTGCCCCCCCCCCCCCCGGCGTTACGCCTCTGAGTCAAATGATCAACTCGACTTTAATATACTAATAAAAATTAATATATTAATAAAGTAAATAAATAAACTATTTATATATATATATGACAATAATTGTTAGGCCAGGGCAATTCAATCAACAAAAACTTCCGACCAATCCCAATAAAAATTCACATAAAACGTCTGGTGTTGGCCATGAATGTCCTTATTCTGGATATGATTATACTTAAATTTGAAATAAAAAATTACTTCCAGTATGTACAAACTTGGGAGTGTGAGTACTGTATTCTGTATTCTTTAAAATAACTTTTGCAAGATTGTTGTTTCTTCATTTTTGCTATAAGCCTAATAGAGGAACTAAGTAGGATTACGTAATTCAAATATGGGTAGACTAGCTGGCCCGACCCGGCTTTGCACGGATAGACAAATCAAAGTTAAATGTATATTAACAAAAAATATATTATATCAATAAATATATTACACTATGTCTTTCTTATAGGGATTTTTTAGTAACTTTGAGCCCCCCCCCAAACCTCTAAAATTTCTATTTTTTTTAACTCTTTCTTAGCGAGCACCTAGGGTCCTAGAGGAAGCTACATAATAAATTTCATTCCAATCCGTTCGGTGTTTTTTTTTTTTATTAACTTTTACCACCCAAACCCCCTAAAATTTCGAATTTTTTAAAACCCTTTCTTAGCGAGTACCTAGGGCCCTAAAGGAAGCTACATACCAAATTTCATTCCAATCCGTTCCATAGTTTTTTGTAGTAACTTTGACCCCCCCAAACCTCCCCTAAAATTTCGAATTTTTAAAAAAACTTTCTTAGCGAGCACCTATGGCCCCAGGAGAAGCTACATACCAAATTTCATTCCAATCCGTTCGGTAGGTTTTGAGAAATCGTGATTTAGTATCTTTGACCCCCCATAAAATTTCTAATTTTCGGAAACCCTTTCTTAGTTCGCGTCTAGAGCCTAAAGAGTATTAGTGCCAAATTTCATGTTTGTAAGCCTCGTGGTTTTGGAGAAACTGTGATGAGTCAATGAGTCAATGGTATTTGGCTTTTATAAGTATAGATAGATCAAATGATTTACAAGTTACTAATAAATATGATAGTGAATAAATTAATAATCGAATATTATGTTTATGTGTTATACGAATATGTACGAATGTTTCCGAAGTTAAACGAATATGTATCTCTTCTTTAATTTTGTTTAACTAATTAGTATATTGATGATAAAAGGCTGTATCCAGGGCCGGCGCAAGGAACATGCGGATGCATGGGGCGCCGCCAGGAAGGGGGCGCCGAAGCGCCGGCAAAAAGTTCAAGACCAAGGCGCCTTCAAAATTTTCCGAATTTTTTTGCACCGAAAAAAGTTTGCCTAAAGACGTGGCCGACCTTTTCGGGTTTTAAAAGAAACTCCCTATTTCTGTTTAACGCTTTTTTAGGGACAGACAACATACACTGTTATAGGGCACCATCCTTTCAGAGTCGGCGCCCTTTAGTTTCAGTGAAAAATTCGCCCCCCCCCCCCTAAAAACGCGACCGCCCCGACCGCCCTTTTCGGGAATTAAAAGAAATGCCATATTTCTTTTTGGCGCCTCTTTACGGGCACAAAAGACCACATACACCAGTTTAAGGCGCCATCCTTTCAAAATCGGCGCCCTTTGGTTTCAATGAAAAATTTGCCCCCCTAAAGACGATACCACCATACATTTTATACTAACTTCACTAACATTAATAATGTAATAATTATGTGTCAATAACAACAGTACAACATCTATTTATAGCCTGTTATCTATTTATAGAAGTTAAAGGATTTCCGATTTCTCTGCTCCTTAATTACCTGGTATGAGATTTTGTATAGAGTGAACTTGGTTAGTAAAACACTTCAGAAAAAAGAAGTCCATCTCCCAAGTACTCTCAAACTCATTGAAAATACCAAAGAGTTTCTGAGTGGTATGAGGTCCGAAAATGGACTCAATAGAGTAATGACCGACGCAAGGAAGCTGGCTGAAAAACTACATGTTGCACCGGAATTCCCCATTGAAGTCCAAGTGAGGCCAAGAAAGGTGAAACGGCACTTTTCGTATAGAGCGAAGTCGAACCTGTTAAGTCCGGGAAAGAGTCCTTTAAAGTAGATTTCTTTTTTGTTGCTTTGGACAAGGCAATAAACTCTTTAAATGAAACATTTGAACTATTACGGGATCATGGCAACCATTTAAAGTTTCTTTATGAATTGAAACTGGTAGGGGAACTGATAAAAGAAGAACTTAAAGAAAAGTGCAAGAGTCTAGAAGCAGTATTGACAGAAAATAATAAGAGCGGCATAAATGGAGAGGACCTCCTGAAAGAGATCGTTATGTTATCACCTTAAAGATAATTCGCCTGAAGCAACACTAAGTTAACTGACTCAAAACGGAATGATTGATATTTTCCCGAATGTATTTATTGCTTTAAGAATTCTTCTTACGCTCCCAGTCTCAGTAGCCAGTGGAGAAAGGAGTTTTTCAAAACTCAAAATAATAAAAAAACTACCTGCGTTCAATCACTTTTCAAGAACGACTTAGTGGGTTGGCAACACTAGCGATTGAGAACGCACTCAACTCATTCAACACAGGTACAATTTTGAGAGACTTCGCCAAGATCAAGGCAAGAAAAGTCCGATTTTAGTTTTTTCTCATTTAATTTAGTTATGCCATTTTTCTTGTATGTGTGTGTGTGATATTAATGTAAAAACTTAACATTAACCTCAATCTTACAATGTCACCGAATTACCGATGTTACCTTATCATATTGACAATTATACCTAACCCTTTACCTTTACCACGTTGTCATGATGTTACAAAATTGACTTGTGATATCGTAATGTTAATCTTACAATGTTACCTTTTGATGTTAAAAAGTTAAAATTATGTAAAATAAATATGGTAATATGATTAATTTGGTGTTTTCAGTATTACACCCTCCCACACTTAACTTTCCATTTAAATCATACATTTGTTTAATGTCAAAAAGACCGAAGCTATATATATATATATATATATATGTATATATATATATATATGTATATATATATATAATACACTGTATATGTATAGAAAATATTTTATATTTACTTTTATTTTTTAAATTGTTGCTCGATGTTATATTTTTATTTTATTTTATATAATTAAATAATTTTAATTGGTATACATTTGATAATGTACCCATTTTTTATTGCAATAAGGAGGTATATAAATATATATACATATAAAGGGGCGGAGGAGGGTTGTTGTGTATAGAGGGGGGCGCCAAAAATGAATCTCGCATGTTCAGGAAAAACTCCTTGCACCGGCCCTGGCTGTATCTATATACAGTTTATAAACGCAAAGCAAATCTTATATAACGTATTATAGCATACATTAGTTCTATAATTCGTATTTTAAAAATCAACTTCACAAGAAATTATAAATGAAGTTGTAAACATAACCCCAAAGTATAGGCCTAATTTACGCTGGATTTTGTTTAAGTACTACAGGTGATGGATGAAATCAGCTGTTACATTATACGTTACTGGTGTATGTACACTAGCTTTTATAAAAGTTGATTACCGATATGTAAAAAGTACAACAAATAAAAACATCTGATTTATTTTCCTAAATAAGGCTTAGCTCAACAGTGATTTACATGTTCAAACTACGTAACATGGGGTTTTTTGTATCAAGGACGAAAAGAGCTGAAAATGCGTTTTTAATGCCGCATATTTATGGAGCCCCGATTCTAATAGGGGAAAACGGAGCGAGGGACAGCCGATCTTTTGCCGTGGGGGTCATAAACTGTCAAAACAGCCAGGTAGGGCCGAGGGCCAGTCGACTCCCCAGAGCGGAAGTGATTCAGGGGAGGGGTAAGATTAAATGCATAGAGTCCGACTCTAAACTAATTTCTATAGAAGAGTTTTAGGTTAGGTTAGGTTAGTTTTTTTTTAATTATAATTATATAAAGTGATAATACGACGAAATATTATAATTATACAAATATTATAATCATACTGTTATCGGCAAAATACTGTGACTAAACAGTTTAGGTAAGTCTTCTAGTTTTTTTTTAATTCTAATTATATAAAGTGATAATACGACGAAATATTATAATCATACTGTTATCGGCAAAATACTGTGACTAAACAGTTTAGGTAAGTCCTCTAGTTTTTTTTTATTCTAATTATATAAAGTGATAATACGACGAAATATTATAATTATATAAATATTATAATCATACTGTTATCGGAATACATAAACGATAATTAAAACCTTTCCACCCCCACACCCACCGCACAGTAGAACAGGTCACTGATCCCTAGCCGGCTGGCCGTCGCTCCGCCAAGCCTCTGGCTGTCAAATTACCCTCGTCAAAGTTTTTAGGCAACTGGCCCTCGGCCCTGCACTCCTAATAGGGGTGTTTCATACGCCCCAAAATTCCAGTGTATATTACGTACGTGGTGCGTGTGATTGTGCACCTTTCATTTAAACTAGGCTATGCTTCAGTCCAGCGCCTCCCTTCGACAAATCCTGGGTGCGCCTCTGATAAATTTCAGTTTTGAAATTGTTAAATTTAGCCTACGTATGTATCGATTGTAAACTTGTAGATTTGTCAAAGTTGTAACATCGATTTACTGAGCAAGTTAATATATGTCTGAATTAAAAACTCTTAGGGATGTCATAACATCAAATATTTACTTTTTTTTAAGTTTTTGTTTGTTTTTCGGGTGTTTATATTATTTATATATATTACTAGTGGACCCGGCAACGCTTCGCTATTACTTGGTTTGAGTAGGCTGTATAAATATATGTTATTATAGTTAGTCTAATTCTTATGATCATTGCAGGTGGAAGTGCATGTATTATACTTATGGGTGTTTAATGTTAATTAATTTATTTTATATGGGTAGCTAACCCATTTTAATTATTATTTAATTTTAACTGTAGTTATAATCCCATTTCGTTACCTTTTATATCACTTAAGAACAAGCTAATACTACTCGAATTTATAGCTTAGTAGGAAGCTAGTGCAATAAATTTTTATTGTATAGGGGTAACTACCCCATTTTAATTTACCCATGGCCTAGGGCGCAGATCGCGGGGGAAAACATTTTGTACTTCTAGAAGAGCGTCAGTATCGAGTTGTTTCTTCAATGGTATCGAGCATCCGTGTTGCACTGGCCTTGAAAGAGAGAGGGGGTGTTTTAGTTTTAGTTGTTCTTTTATCTGTGGAAGAGTCTAGTGGGACCTGGTCCAAAGCCAGAAGGGAAGAAATTTTAAAACTATGTACCGTACATGTTTTGATTGTTATTAGTAAATACATAGACAGTGTTGTTTATGTAGTAGTGTGTTTTATTTTGGAAGTGTAAACTTCTATATAGGCGCACTAAATATATTTGAGTTGGGTTGGGTATATAAGTGTAACAGATTGTCCAACGTCATAGGCTTAGCCCGTTAACGTTAATGCAATGTATTGTTTAATTGGTAATACCTCTGAAATGGACATTGTGCTTCCTCATTTCGTAAGTTGTGTTAAAAAGTTTACACTTCTTACGTGTGGTCTTAAGCACACAATTTACATTTTGTACTTTCTCAGTTACCCTTGACTCGGTGATAAAAAGGTGACGCACCGTTAAATTTGGCTTGATTTTTTCAACATGCTTTCTTTTTAGTCAATATCTGCTAACTACACATCACAAGTAGGCTACTGTATTATTGGCTTTTCATACGTTTTGGCATTTGAATCGCAGTTATTGCGTGAATGATATAAATTATTTTCTTGGAAAATAGTTAAAAATGAATTCAAAAGGGCTTAAAATAAAACTGTGTTAGTAGCTCAAATAGCCCCCAGAGAATCTCTAAAACATGAGTTTTACAGTTAAATATGCAACGAAAATTCCATATCTCCGGAATGGGCGTAATTTAGAACTTTGGCCTAGGGCGTAAATCGCTGCTTATCCAGGGCTGATGGTAGTGTCAATATTATCTAAACAATCGTGTACCAATATGTGTAAATTGTGAAATGTTTAGTGAAATTAGTCGAGTAGTTTTTGAGCAAATAGAAAAAGTAAGTGTAGGCCTATAGATGACTATTTAATTTTAATGGTAGTAATTCTATTTCATCCCTTTTACCGAGTTTCACCTGAGCAATCGAATTGTAAATTTTTTTTTTTTATCACGTAAGAACGCTATTGTACTATTTGAGTTATTTAGCTTGTAGGAAATTAGTTCAATTTATATTTATCGTATAGGGGTAGCAACCCCAATATCAACCCCTTAGACTGCAGTAACTGTTATGTCTAAACACTTTTGACATTGATATGGATAATACGTGAAATTTTTAGAAAAACCGGTCGAATAGTTTTCGAGTAAGTTATAATAGAGGTCAAAGAAACATTCATCTTCTATATATATAAAAGCCAAAACCCACTGACTCACTCATTACGATTTCTCAAAAACTACCGAACGGATTTGAATGAAATTTGGCATGTAGCTTCCTCTAGGGCCATAGGTGCTCACTAAGAAAGGGTTTGAAAAAATTGGAAATTTTAGGGTGGTTTGGGGGGTAAAAATGACTAAATCACGATTTCTCCAAAATTACCGAACGGATTGGAATGAAATTTGGTATGTAGCTTCCTCTAGGGCCATAGGTGCTCACTAAGAAAGGGATTGAAAAAATTTGAAATTTTAGGGGGGATTTGGGGGAATTGAAGTTATTAAATCATGATTTCAGATCTTTTATTATTATGACAATAGTGCTTTTATTATTTAAGATATATATATATATAAGCCAAATACCACTCACTGACTGAACACTTAAATAGAATACAATTACGTTAAAAAGACTGAAAATACCAACCACCACGGGCAACGTCGTACGGGTCAGCTAGTTATATATATTATACAGAGTGTTCGTAAAGTCCCTTTAACCCCCTTTATTGTTTTTGTTATTGAAAATAAGTTAAAAAAACTTCGCATATATCTTTTGTTGCATAACAGGAATTTTTTGACATATCTGAACCTTTATGATTTTGGGGGGCTTGAGGGGGGTTAAAAATGTCAAATATAAAGGTAGGTCATGTAGTACACCATTCTTGAAAAGCTTATTAAAAGAGAAACAGAATGGCGCAAACTAGAGCTTCGTTTCAAAGTAATGGACTATCAAAGTTCTGGAAAATGAAATTGTTATCAAAGCCAGGGGTTTACTGGTGCCGGAACGCCGTTCCGGTACTGTTTTTTATTAATTTTTGTGTACGGTTTTTGTTTTAACGTTGCACTGGACCATCCACGCCCTCATTCAACACTCGATTCAGAATTTTTCATCCGTCAATCGAAAAACCTCAAGATATCCCCACACTACAGTGCGTTTCGACTATGTGAGCCAACAACAGTAAAGTCTCCCACATTGTCCCTCAGCTCAGAATCAAAATGGGACAACTTGGAACCAGGGACGTTACTACAAAAAATTATTGGGGGGGGGGGCAAAATCTAAACTTTCCCAACAATTTTGACCATATTTCCCAACTTTTTTCCAAACGTGCAGAAGGGGGCTCTGGGTTATTTTGTGTGGGATAAATCTCAGTGAAGATGGGCCCTGAAGGCTCATCCCCGGATTTTTTTGAAAAATAGACTTCTCTAAGTAGGGCCTTTAACACTGCAGGTGCTATATTGAGAACTTTAAGAGGTTTTAATATTTTACAAGCATTTTAACTTGTTCGTCACATTATTGAAAAACATTCCCGCCATTTTCTTTTCCCAAATATTTGCCGCGAAATTTCCCCATTTTGGGAGAAAACCTAATCCGGCAACACTGGTCTGGCGGCCTGGAGCAGTGCATGGCAAGTCAGTGACAGTCAGTGTTGCCACAACAACAAGGGTTGGAACTAAATTTCCCAGAACATCATTTAAAAAAAGACAGTGTATTTATTTTGGTACAGAAATATTTGGATTTGCCAACATTTTTGGATCGGGAAGGATAACTTGTTTGTTATTTGTGAATGTTGGTAATCAACAACAAAAGATTTTCCAAAAGTTTTAGTTTTTTAGGGGTTTTACGTGCAATTTAATCCAAAAATCTAAATTCCAACTTTGTTCAAAATTTCAAATTTCCCAATTTTTTGGATTAAGATTATTGGGGGGCAAAGTCTTAATCCAAAAAATCCCTTGCCCTCCCCCCCCCAATAATCTTAATCCAAAAAATCTTCGCGGCTCGCCTTTGATGTTCGGCAAACGCTGCAAAAGACTACAACTAAAGAGACCGATGATTCAGTGTCGAGGCGGCCGAAAAACTTAAAATCCAGCGATGCTTAAACTTTGATATTATTAACTTTTCCGGCATGAAAAAGTTTATAACTTATTGATGAGATTATTGTAATCAAAATAAGACCAAACATGAAATAATTTGGACCACATTTACTGATTAATTGGCTATTTATCGAATAACTCATTTAATTTCACGATTCATTAATAAAAAAAAATATCCCAAATGAGAGCACAACACGGAATAGGCCTACATTCAAACAATGGCTGTTCACTGACAAACGCCGTCACAAATACAAGTCAAAAGGCGCCCCGAAAGATTAAATTATTTAAACGTAGGTACAGTACGATTTTTTTTAACCGTGCCCTCGGCTCGGCTAGCGCACGGTGGGCTAGCGGTGTAGCGGGGAGGGATTGTAAAGGCACTTCCACAAACTTCGAATAAACAAAAATGAATGAATAAAATTATTGAAATAAAAACTACTTGAATGAGTCATAGACTACTTGTCTCTTGTTCGAGTATTCGAATAATAATACTGTGGTGTGGTTAAGGTAAATGCCAAACACGACCTGGCGGCACGGCCCGGCCAGGTGTAGTTTTAATTGAAACGCACACATTATACCGCTGTACCGAGCAAACCGTAAGTCAAACGAAAAAATGTTTCAAATAAAATATTTAATTTGGACCTTTATCTAAAACTTTCTCGCGAACACTTTGTCTCTGACCAACAAATAAAAAACTTTCCAGCGGTGTGAAAATTTCATGTCATTATTAAAGAACATTGTTGTAATATTGATTTTTAAAATATGAAATAGGTTTTGTAATTGATTTTCTTTTACATCATACGAATCGTATGGTTCTTATCTGCGTATCCGTGAAAGTTTCATAATTTTACATCGCTGCTAAGTGTATTAAATGACAGTGTTATTGAAGCTCGGTTTTCGCTGTTTCACGCCGCTCGGCTCAGTTTTCGTGGAGTAGACAGAGCGATTTCTAACGTTATCATCCAGGTTAGTACATCGTGGCCGAGGGCACGGTTAAAAAAATCGTACTTGTACCTGAATACCGGCCGCACAGTGATTTAGCTGGTTTTCTGGTTGCGTTGACTGTACTCAGCGACTGCGGCTGGACTCTGCGTGCATGCGCCTGGTACATGCTACCTCTCGCGAACTGTCAAAAACTAAAAAGTGGCTCGTTGCTTTGACGTTGACATTGCGATGTTTAGTTTTTGAGTGTCGTTAGAATAATTCACAAACAAGCGTCTGTGTTGTGTTCTCGTGAGAAGGTTGCTTGTGTTTAATTGTTTTTTTATAAGAAAAGTCATTTCTTGATATACATAAAATGTGTTTAGGTTAACAGTCTTTTACCGAGGCTTTTAATTTTCTTATTTAATTTCCTCCTTTGACTTAAATAAGAGACTTTTTACCAAGTTTATGTTTAAAATACTAAGTAAAAATTTGCTACATACAAATACAAAAATAGTTACATCCTACATGAGTACTTTTCTTATAAAAGTAACCATATTATCGGCAGCCTTAAATTCACCAAATATACGTAAAGTAGGGGTTTTAGAAGTGAAAATTTCTGGTAAGTTTCGGCAGCGTTCCGGTACTGGAAAATTTACGAGTAAACCACTGATCAAAGCAGGATATTAATTTGTCGATATTAGGAATAAGTAGGTTGTATGTTATTTTCCAGAACTTTGCCCATTACTTTAAAACGAAGCAAGATATTATAAGCTCTATACTACACGCGCTATAACTTTGCACTTGGGAATTTTGGAATTTACTGTGAAAATGGTATCGGCAACGTCGCACTGTTGAGACGAGCGGATGTGTCTTATCGCGCTGACACAGGTGCACTTCCTGAGAAGGCTCTTTCGAAATTGCAAATTATTATTTTTTTCTTCTGATACATTTTTCAATATTTCTTATCATAACATGTTTGGTCATACTTTGCTGATAATAAATATCTAAAATGTATTAAAATTGGACAATTATAAGTATTGTTTATAGATGTACAGGGTGATTCAGTAAAGCGTAGCGGGCTGTGCAGATTCAGATTCTACATGCAAAAATAAGTCGAAAATGTAGTATAACATTTTTTCGATTTCGGCTTAGTTTAGCCGTAATTCGCCATTTTGTTTTTTAACAAAAGTTCACTGTAACTCTGGAAATAGATAAGATATAAAGTAAGTTCAAATTTAGAATAAGCATTTTATATGTTACAATTAACAAGTATACCAAACAAAAAGAATTTATTTTTATAATTTTCAAAATGGCGGCCGTTACAAATTTTTAACGTGGAATATCTTAAAAACCGTTAACTTTACAAAAAAATTACAAGAGACAAAATATTTTTATTTTTTAACGACAGACAGTAGTTTTTTTTTTGTAGTTTCAGTAGGTCAAAGGATAACCGAGTTATCGACAAAAACATAATTTCTTGGTAATTGTCTACAACAAACAAAATTAGCCTAAAATCATATATTTTTTTAAATTTAACAAAATGTTTAGTTAATTTTGTAACGGGCTATGCAGATTCAGATTTTACATGCAAAAGTAAGTCGAAAATGTACTGTAACATTTTTCGATTTTGGCTTAGTTTAGCCGTAATCCGCCATTTTGTATATAAAAAAAGTACTTTGTATTGTACTTTTTACAATAAGATATTTAAAGTCAGCAGGTTAAAAACGACATTTTTGAAAGTTTATATTATTTTGAATTTATTATTTTGTTAATAGTATTTGTTTTATATTTAAATGTTAATTTTTCCGCAAAACGATCACAATATATTTAGTTTACCCTTTTTCCAATACTATTAGTTGTCTGATTACAAACATGTTTATATATTATTTCTTGTTAGAAATTTATCTTTAAGATGCATAGTCATAATGAACTTTTCATTAAGTTTTGAAGAAAAAGTGTAATTTTACTAGGAGCCTAGTTGTGAGTCATCGTCCAACCGGATACATTTGATAAGTGGGATGGGGTAGCGAGCCGACCCGCAGCGTTGCCAAACTGTGCAAGTCCCAAGTGAAAAGTTATCGCGCGCGGGGTATAGTTTGCGCCATTGTCTTTCTCTTTTAATAAGCTTTTTAATGGTGTATTACATGACCCACCTTTATATTTGACATTTTTAACCCCCCTCCCCCTGCCCCCAAAAATCATATAGGGTCAGATATGTCAAAAAATTTGTCTTGTTATGCAACAGAACATATTTACAAAGTTTTGTTAACTTATTTTCAGTGAAAAAAATAATGAGGGGGTTATTTATGAACACTCTGCATAGTGATAAAGCTACGGCTATACTTGTACGATCAGATCAGATCAGATCGGAGCCGAATTTTTCCGAAGGTATTCTTTCTGTGTATTTAAATAGGGGGTGGCTAAATCTATACGATCAGATCAGATCAGATCGGAGCCGAATTTTTTCCATGCTCTGAGAGCATACCGGAACGGTCGGCTCTGCGCGGATCTGATAGATATAGCCACCCCTCCCGATCGCTCCCGATCAGAAAGAACGTTCGGTCTCTTTTGTCAACAATCGCGACAATTCGTGATGAAAAAAGGTGATGAAATTCTCCAAATGACTGGAAAAATCAAGTAAATATTCATATAACATGGTAAATTTATATCAAAGGCAGTGGCATTTAAAAAAATAGTTAATTCTTTTAAATAAAATAATTTTTGTATAAAAAGTTTTTTACTACGTTACAATTTTAAACTCAAATACAAAATAGCCTAGGTTAATACTAATAAAACACAAATGTACAAAGTGTACCCTGAACTTTCGAAATGTAGTGAAAAAGCTAACCAACCTACCCTAACTTATCTGCCTATCAGTATGTATATAAAAAAAAAGAAGACATTTTAAGAAACTGGCTATGTGGAAAAGGTATCTTTATTTATAATTAAATTACTCAAATTTAAAAAAAATCATACAAAAAATAACAGTGATACAGTAAAATAATATGTATCAGACTTTGTATATATGTCATAGTTTTAATGAATTAGATATAACAAAGCATCAAACGCAGTAATATAATTTTACATGCAGATTACTTGAAGTGTTAAAAATTTACCTAAGGACTCGGTTGTTACAAGCTACAAAACAATATTGACTCTTTGATGTTGGAGTAGGACCTAAAACTTCATATTTCTAAGTCTTTATAAATGTCATAATTTGAACCTTGGTTTTTAAGTTTTTATTATGAAATTGGCAATACTTAATTGCCCATACGTAATACTGGACTAATCACAACAGACGCATATTTCGTTTTATTTTTTGTTTTTAATTACGTTGCTTCAACTGACAAAAACAACTACAACTTGTTTATTATAATGCTTTTCGAAATTATTTGCCTATGCAAAATTTAAGTTTAACAATATATTTTTTTCTATTTACTTGCCACTTTTGATTGATAGGGTGTGTCCCTATTTTTCTTTGTTTTCTTCCTCATCCAACACAATCATCAAAAATTCTTCGTCGGTGTCCGAGCTAGATGATTTTGCAATTTACAGTAGTTGTTACAGTAACAGCAAATTCAGACTAACTGATGGTGAGGTGGAATGCGCGCGCATCCTTCCTACACATGTCGGGACGTTGCGAATCTGATAGATTTAGCCACTCCATCGGAATACCGCGACCGACCGGAAAATTCGGCTCCGATCTGATCTGATCGTACAAGTATAGCCGTAGCTTTATTCGGAAAATCGTGTAACAAACAATATTCAGTAAAACCTCTTATATCCGGATCAATGTGGCGCCGGGCGATCCAGATATCAAAAAATCCGGATTTGAGAGAGGTTTTTTTTAATATGGGTAAATTGGTTGAAATTAGGGATGGGTCGATTCTCGATACCGATTTTCGATACCACCGATACTTTAGCTTTGGTATCGGTATCGCGAATCGATAGCCGAAACTCTATACCGATTACCGATACCAAGAAATACTTAGTTGTCAGAACTGCCCGTTCTCGTATAGACTCCGTGAATGTAATCTCCGGTATTTGCAATCGCATTCTCTGTATTTTAACTCAATTCAGCATTTAACAATAAATATCAGTAGGGAAAATGTAAAACATTATTAATTTTATGTAAGTAGACATTTTCCCCAGTAAAATGTTTTAGGCAATTGTTTCCTTTCTTAAGTAAACGCTTCTTGTTTTATTTTTATTCATGCGTAGGCTGTTATTTGTACACAAGAAGTCAAGAGTAGGCTCATGGTCAAACACTTATTGATTCGTTTGTTATCGTGTCTATAGAATTAGGGTGTCTACTGTGAAGAAAAATAACACATTTTATAGATCGGTAACAAAAGTATTTAAACTTTAAAGTAATAATTTTATTTGTTTGAAATCGGGTAAAACTTGTTGGGACTTACGTTACCCGTGATTTACGATTTTTTATGGGAGTCCCGACGGAATTCCTTTGTTTTACTTTTTACAGCCCAACTCAAAAACATCATTCGCTACTACTGCAGTATTTAGTCGAAAATATTCATTTTTGATAGATATATTTATTATTTTTTACTACGCCGGATATCAGAGGTTTCGGATATGAGAGGTTCGGATTAGAGAGGTTTTACTGTATTAACCGAATAGGACATTACTATTACGTTCTAGATTGTTTTTGTGAGAATAGGTTGGTAGGCTATCTCTGCCGCAAGTAGATGCGTAGGCCTACTGTAAACTTTTCCCGAATAAGTCAAAAGGTAAAAGTAATAAGAACAAATAAATTAGACTACACTGCAGAGTGAGAGTACAGATCATGGCTCGATTGCTCTTGTCTAACTGGTACAAAGTAAGGAATGAATCACCCCCCCCTCCCCCTCCACTCCAACGCCACTCCCCCTATCGGCTCAGGTAGTTAATTCTACAATGGTTGATAAAAGGGGACTATTCCGGTCGAAGTGATATCAAGCTGACGTCTAATTATTGTATCTTTTATTCCATCCCCTTCACCTACCACCCCGCCTCGCCTATTGTGTAGGTGTAGGCTTACTCTTTCCTTTAAATTGATTGTTACTGAAAGCGGGCCGATATTAGACGGCCAACGATTGTTTTTCTGCGAAGGTCACCGCCGTTCATACGACAGAGTATTGACCGTTAGTAAATTTGCCGACTTATTATTTTTATCACAAAAAACAATATAAATAAAGTGCAATGCCTATATGATTTATTTAGCCTACTCTCTACTGTTTTTATATTTACACTTAGGCTATTAGCGAATTCCCATAGGAAATTTGAGCTACTAGCTGACCCGTGGGAATATTTAGCAAGTTAGGAGTAAGTAAAGTAGGCTTACTTACCTGATTTAATTAAGTAAATTACGTTTATCACTCAGGATTTTTTTTTTTTAGTTTAGTTGTACATAAATGTTTTGTCATACCTACTAACATATAAATTCAAAAATAGAAAAGTTTCATCATTAAAAGAACTCATTATTTGACTTAAGGACGCATTTTTAATCCCATGGAATATACGGGCCGCATGATATAAATCGGTGCCCAGCCAAAAAGGCTAAACAAGAAAAAAAAAAAAAAGAAAAAAAAAAACGTGTATTTATTTACGTTGGTTTAATTTTATGATTTGTATGATAGATTATACTTGCATATATAATGCAAACAATCTAACTAACAGCAGTAATGTTAATTAAACAGATTGTTAATAGATGGCGCCTTTCATTAGAGACCGTATGAAGTATAATATAAAAGTTTTTTAAATTCATTTTTGTAATGAAAACATGAATTTTATCGTCTGTCTATTTTTCGTCAATAGCGGGGAACTTAAGGGTCTGCTCCAGTAAACGAGAAAGCAACCGGAAACGCAAGCGCTTCTCACTATATCCCTGTCTAAACAGTGCAATTTCTTGCAGCTGAACGCTTTGGCATTGCCTCATTTCAAACCATTTTATAAGTCTATCTTTTGCGATTGAGTGTTGAAAAAAAAAAAACTGAGTATTCTTTATACAATTTTGGATCCGGCTTGCAAATTATTTTTCACTATTAATTTTGTATCGTGTTAGGAAAAAATTCAAATTTTGTACTTACAAAATGTCAATTACATAACAAATCACAAGCATTAAAAAACATTTTTTAATGCAAAACGGATGCGTAAAACTGTGCTTAAAATGAGACCTTGCAAACAATTTTATGATAAAAAATAAACGAAATAAATGGTTTGAAATTTAACATTGCTCTGACGGGATAAAAATCCAATATGGCCGCCACTACTCAGACCCTTATGCTGGTTTTATGCAAGGCGTTTCGCGCCCGGTGACAGTCGTACGGCGTTCCTATAGTTCTATTGAATCAAATGTGAGTATTTATGCACAACGCCCAACATATTTGTCGCCGGAAAGTCGCCGGGCGTTCCTATATACCGGCGACAGATATTTAAAACTCTGCTACCGAGATTGTCGCTCGTAGGCTCTAAATACATTGAGTCAAATGGTTACATTTATGCAGGGCGTTCGGCGTCTGGCGACAAAGCAGTGGACAGACAGGTCATTGCTCTTCTTGGAATTTAAGGGGTGGGGAAGGTTCTATTATTTTACCTGAAACCTGACAGTGAGTTTACAACATTTTACATCAGTTCCTTTGCACTCTGTGTTGTGTTAAGTTCAACAAAATTACCAAAATGGCAGAACAGAATAGGCCCGCGACGGTTTTCTATGCCACTTCGAAATCGTTTGATATTGAACTTTTAATTGATTGTGTGAGGTGTCGAAGTGTTATTTGGGACCAAGTGTATGAACAGTACAAAAACAGGAGCAAGAAAAAAGAAGAATTAGCAGCCATATGTAGAATTCTCTATGCAGATTTTGATGAGAAGCCAGATATGATCAAAAACAAACAGGAAGAAATGCTAAAGGGTCTGCTCCAGTAAACGAGAAAGCAACAGGAAACGCACTTCCGGTATCACTATATCCCTATCCAAACAGTGCAATCTCTTGCAGCTGAACGCTTTGGCATTGCCTCATTTCAAACCATTTTATAAGTCTATCTTTTGTAATTGAGTGTTGAAAAAAATCTGAATATTCTTTATAAAATTTCGGATCCGGCTTGCAAATTATTTTTCACTATTCATTTTGTATTGTGTTAGGAAAAAATTCAAAACTTTGTACTTACAAAATGTCAATTACATAACAAATCAAAAGCATTTAAAAAAAAATTTATGCAAAACGGATGCGTATTGTGACTGTGCTTAAAATGAGACCTTGCAAACAATTTTATGATAAAAAATAAACGAAATTAATGGTTTGAAATTTAACATTGCTCTAACGGGATAAAAATCCAATATGGACGACACTACGCAGACCCTTGCTTTAAGATGATGCTTGAATAATTAATTTTGATTAAGAGTTAAGGGAGATATCGCTTAGCGACAAAAAGCACATTTGAGAAATAATATAGTATAAGGATTGTAGTGACTCTTATTTTGAGACCTAAGGTTAGGAATAGTGAATGAGCACCGATCATGGAGTCATTAAACATTATATCTATCTATATAAAAGCGAAATGGCACTGATTCATTCATCAGCAGAACTAAAAATCTACTGAACCAAATGAGTTCAAATTTGGCATGCATGTTCAGTTGGACCTTTAGACGCGCACTAAGAATGGATTTTGAAAACATCCCAAAGATACGCCCAATATTCGCGTTTTTCTAGCGATTTTTTGCGTTTTCTCAGCTTTTTCGAGAACTAATTGGCAGAAAATGTTGAAATTTGGTACTTAGGTTCGTTTAAGGCCTAAAAGTAGTCTGTTAAAAAAATGTTTGAGATTCTCCCAAAATTACGCCAGAAATAGGCGTTTTTGCATTTTTCCTTGCGTTTTCAATGCGTTTTTGATCATCCTCAAATTACGCCCGAACGGATTGGAATGAAATTTGGTATGTAGCTTCCTCTAGGGCCTTAGGCGCTCTCTAAGAAAGGGTATGAAAAATTTCGAAATTTTAGGAGGGGTTTGGGGGGATCAAAGTTACTAAAATCATAATTTAAGATCTATATATATAAAAGGCAAATATATATAACTGAACACTTCAAAAGATTACAATTACGTTAAAAAGACTGAAAATACTAACCACCACGGGCAACGCCGTACGTGTCAGCTAGTATATATATATATATATATATATATATGTTTTCTAATTTTACGTTTGACTTGGTCCAAATTTGCTACACACGCTGCTTTTCTAAGTGGGTTGGACGAGTTCGTCAGCCATAAATCAAGTATTTTTCAGATTCTTCGTACAAGAATGAAACTTTGTTGGTGGTTTATGTAGACAAAATTAATATAGGGGATCATTCTGCACATGTTGTTATTTTACACGGCCTTAGGCCTATTGCTCGTCTGGTTCCCCCAAAATCAATCGAAACGTGAAATAGACTATCATAAAAGCACTTGGTTCAGGTTTATACTATACGCGCTATAACTTTTCACTTGGGATTTTTGGAGTTTAATGTGAAAATGGTATCGGCAACGTCGCACTGCTGAGACGAGCGGATGTGTCTTATTGCGCTGGCTCACAGGTGCACTTCCTGAGAAGGCTCTTTCGAAATTGCAAATTATTATTTTTTTCTTCTGAGACATTTTTTAATATTTCTTATCATAACATGTTTGGTCATACTTTACTGATAATAAATACCTAAAATTTGACAATTATAAGTATTGTTTATAGTTGTATAATGTAATAGTTAAAACATTATTAAAAATTCCAGGTAATTAATTCAACCACGAGTTCATCTCTTCATGGTAGTCGTTAGTCTTTTTTGAGCCGAATATACGTGGTTCAGATTTAATCCATCAATTTGATGATCCAGCACGGCAAACAATAATTCTACTCCCTTTCCCAATTGGTGCCCCCAGACTACCCTGTACAGTTTCATCAGTCCAACCTGTAGTTATCGTAGTGTTTTTATTAATCCATGTTTCATCCAAAAATACAGTTTTATTCCAGTCAATACGTTTGGAAGCCCTTAAAAACGATACCTTGCCAGTGCCACGTCATGTCTCTCAAGTAGTACCTTACGTTTGTTTATTTTATTTTCTTAAATCCAATTTTCTTTAAAATGTTACGAAGGGATGTGTGTTTTCCCCCAAAAAATCCACATTCATTCATACTTTTTAACAGTTGGAACTTTTTTTCTATTGTAGTAGGAGTATACATTATACATGTCGCCTTATGGCACCGTTGTCAAAATTATCAATATCAGTGGTTGGTTTTTGTTTATTTCTTTTTTTACCTGGTGTTACAGGACTCCCGTCATCCTTTTTCGCAGCTGTTTTCTCCTGGTTTCCAATATTTACCACTGTTCGTTGACTTATATTACAAGCCTCCGCAACCCGTTTTAAAGCTTGATTTACATTTCTTAACGGCCCTTTGTTTGTTTTCTCCTGTTGGAAATACCGCACGACAATGAGAACGATCGTCCTAGCCCGACTTTTGAGTGCTTTTCTTTGACTGCTCGGCATTACTAAAAACGTCGGCCACAATCGCAAGTCACAAGCACAGTAACATACAACGCGAACCGACCAACAGGAAAATTTCTGAAGCAACAGAACTCTAATTTTTACTTTTTAAAAACATTTTTACAAAAATATTTTTACTTTTGACTTTAAGATATTATTGTCAGCAGGTTAAAAACGACATTTTTGAAAGTTTATATTATTTTGAATTAGTTATTTTTTCAATAGTATTTGTTTTATATTTAAATGTTAATTTTTCCGCAAAACGATCACAATATATTTAGTTTTACCCTTTTCCAGTACTATTAGTTGTCTGATTACAAATATTTTTATATATTATTTCTTGTTGTTAGAAAATTATCTTTATGATGCGTAGTCATAATGAACTTTTCATTAAGTTTTGAAGAAAAAGTGTAATTTTCACTAGGAGCCTATTTGTGAGTCATCGTAAAACCGGATACATGTGATAGGAGGGATGGGGTAGCACACCGCCCCGCAGCGTTGCCAAACTGTGCAAGTCCCAAGTGAAAAGTTATCGCGCGCGGGGTATAAGGAAGGTCAAGCTGCAAAACGAAGTCGATATCCCGAGGTCTCAAGGTCGAGGTATAAACTGACAAAGCGAGTTTTTCCGTTGCGAGCGGATCAAAGCAGCGCGTGAGCCAGCCGGGGTTGGAGGCTGAGGTGCAATCAAATTATACTTATATATTGCGTACACGGAGGCAGCTATTCGACGTCCCATTTCCCAAATAGTTGTTTGAAACCCTAAAAAATACACACTCAATTTTGGAAATTCGCTAAACTGAGCGAATTCCGTCTACTTTCAAAACATTAAGTACAGTAATTACAAGTCATGGAATTAGGTCAGTGGTCAAGAATGTAAAGAAAGAATCTAGAGGCTAGAAATGAAACATTAGGTCGGGAAATTGATGTTTAGGAAATTCCCTGGCGTAGGGGTTGGCGATCCCATCGCCCAGCACACTGCAACCAAGGTTGTTAGAGAACTATACTCTATCAACCTTGCACTGCAACTGTGTGTTGCAAACAGCCACTAACTGTTTAAGTTCTTACTAACAACTTCACTAAATCCCTTTCTCCTTTTATTTTTTTTACTAGTAGTGTAAGACCCCGTGAAAAATTACAGGCAGTTTAATTAGATACACATCAGAAATACATTATTTCAAAAAAATACTATTTAAAAACAACAGATTTTATCTAGGCCTACCTAACTGTGCTGACGGGAATTTTAACTCGGTAAATGTCTACAATTAATTATAAGGATTATAAAACTGTAGGCATATTTGTAAAAATTTAGTATTCATACAAATTATTAAGTATATATCTAAAGAATTGTATTCATAGGCCTATACAATACTATATATCTAAAAAAAGATAAAATTATTACCTTTTAATTGCTTTATATTTAATATTGATAGACCAAATGTTTTACAAGTTATTAATATTATAGTGAATAAATTAATAATGGAATATGTTTATATGTTATACGAAGATGTACGAATGTTTCCGAAGTTAAACGAATATGTATCTCTTCTTTAAATTTGTTTTAACTAATTAGTATATTGATGATAAAAGGTTGTATCAATATACAGTTTATAAACGCTTACTGTCCGAAGAATAACATATATACTATGTAACTATTTGTTGTTATAAGTAAGTAAACACTTGTAAAATTGATGGAAAATTTTAACACCTTACCTTGATGATTGTTTCATTTAAATTAGTAAACATTTTGATAAGGAATATGTTCATGTTATGAATTACGAATATTTAGCAAATGGATTAGACTCTTCGAGAGTTGTTGGTTTCGCTCGTCTTGTTCGGTTGTCGTCAAAATTTACCGCATTTCCGTTTATTCTGAATATTAGGCGTAATATAACATCATAAAATAAAACGTAGGCCAGACGTTGAAAAAACCACCTCAAAAAGCACTACCGGAACGGCGTTCCGGCACCGGTGCGCCCTTGGTTCAAAGCTATAAAACAATTGTTTGAATTGGCGGGAGTTTATTTTAAATAGGACGCACATTGATACGCCAGGAACAATCTGAATACGGTCGAGAAACTTATAGGCTTTAAAACTTAGTATAGTAGACACCCTGATATAACTAAAAGTAAATTGTATTATACAGGAAATAAAATATAAACGCACTTACACACACACAGGCCCGGCCTGGGAACCTCTTGGGGGCGGTGGACGAGTCGAAAGGAAAGGGGCGCCGCGCGGTTTGAGGGGTATGGAAATTTGCAGAAAAATCGGTGCAAATTCGTGAGTTTTGAGGCTCTTTTAAGCCTAAATATATGAAATAAAAATGTATGTGCATAGTTTTATGCAAATCTTCACTCTAAACATCATATCTATTTGCAAAACGATATATAGAAATGACTTATAAAATAAATAATATGTTTATTTATAGCTACGAAAGTCCTAATCGTGACAGCTCGGTCACCACTTGGTCCCGGTAAAGTAAGGGAGTAGAGGAATGAAAGGCGAGTGGATTTTGCCGACTCAAAGTAGGCTACCTTGCCACAGCCTTGCCTATGGAAATGGCAGTCTGAACCATTTATAACTGATTACAATTATAACTATAGGGACATGTTTATGTTTAAAAAAAACTAGTATTGATTTCTCTGTCGACCAAGTGACAACTGAGCTGGCACAAAATTGTTGGGGGGGGGGGGGGTTTTAGGTGAACAATATTCATTTTATTTCTTACTAAAAAAAATTAGATTTTCTTGAGGTTGTATTATGATAAACTGAATTGTATAGATTAATTATGACTTGTTCTACGTTATTTTGTAATTTTATACTTCTAATAACCTTCTCATTTCTGAGGAGGTCTCGCATAGTTTGGAGATTATGTGGATTTAGGTTTATTATTGTGTGGATTATCTTTATAAGGATTTAGGTAGAAAGAAATCGGTTCCTAGCAATCCAGTTACGTTACGACAAACAGGAAATAAATGTAACAATACGAACCAAAGCTCACTTGCGAGACAAACAATGGCGACTGCCAATTGAAAACAGACGACAAAACGAAACGCAACGACAACGCCG
Source organism: Philaenus spumarius (assembly GCA_018207615.1). Lineage (NCBI taxonomy): Eukaryota > Metazoa > Arthropoda > Insecta > Hemiptera > Aphrophoridae > Philaenus > Philaenus spumarius. The sequence continues at coordinate 24,536 of JAGFPH010011173.1, forward strand.
GGCCATCACGCATAGATCGGGCATAAACGTTTATGTCCGCCCATCTCATGACTTAAACGTCTAAGACGTTTCTTAAACAAAGTTAAACTAAATCCAAGCTAACTCCAAAAATCAAACATATCACGTTTAAAACAGTCACCACACTCACAATAAAGCCACTCGCATCACACACTAGGCCTACTGAAAACGTTTTAAAATGGAAGGAGACAAGACAACTACACTTTGAGAGATTAATGATGATATAGTAACCCTTTTCTTGTTTGTGTGTTTTTATTTTGCTAACCTAACCTAAAAAACTGTTGGTTGTGAAAAATAATTAACTGATTCTTAACTGTCCAAGTTGGTTCCATAAGTCCATTTCACCAATAAAAGGCCACTTCCAATACCGCTAATAATAAGTGAGAAATATTATCCCATTCAACTACCGCAAAGTATCTTGGCATGACCTTCAATACCAAAACGAAGTGGAAGGAACATGTAAAGAAAAAGAAAGAAGAACTGAATATAAATTATAGGCAGCTCTACCGGCTGCTAGGAAGAAACTCGGAACTTCGGAGCTGTCTGTCCATAACAAACTCCTAATCTATATGTATAAAAGCGAAATACCACTCACTCACCGACTCACTCATCACGATTTCTCAAAAACTACCGAACGGATTGAAATGAAATTTGGTATGTAGCTTCCTCTAGAGCCATAGGTGCTCACTAAGAAAGGGTTTGAAAAAATTGGAAATTTTAGGAGGGGTTTGGGGGGGATCAAAGTTACTAAAATCATAATTTCAGATCTTTTATTATTATGACAATAGTGCTTTTATTTTTTAAGATCTATATATATAAAAGCCAAATACCACTCACTGACTGAACACTTAAAAAGAATACAATTACGTTAAAAAGACTGAAAATACCAACCACCACGGGCAACGCCGTACGGGTCAACTAGTCTATATATATAAAAGCGAAATACCACTCACTCACCCACTCACTCACTGACTCACTCATCACGATTTCTCCAAAATTACCGAACAGATTGGAATGAAATTTGGTATGTAGCTTCCTCTAGGGCCATAGGCGCTCGCTAAGAAAGGGTTTAAAAAAATTCGAAATTTTGGGGGGGGTTTGGGGTGATCAAAGTTATTAAATCACGATTTCTTCAAAACTACCGAACGGATTGTAATGAAATTTGGTATGTAGCTTCCTCTAGGGCCATAGGTGCTCACTACGAAAGGGTATGAAAAATTTCAAAATTTTAGGAGGGGTTTGGGGGGATCAAAGTTACTAAAATCATAATTTCAGATCTTTTATTATTATGACAATAGTGCTTTTATTATTTAAGATCTATATATATAAAAGCCAAATACCACTCACTGACTGAACACTTAAAAAGAATACAATTACGTTAAAAAGACTGAAAATACCAACCACCACGGGCAACGCCGTACGGGTCAGCTAGTAGGCTTATATAAGCAAGTGCTAAAACCTGTAGGGACCTACGGCGTTCAAATTTGGGGATGCAAGAAAGGTACCGAAAATAATATCATTCAGAAGTTTCAAAATAAAGTCCTCAGAGATAAAGTTCAAGCTCCATGGTACATCCGGAACAGTGATTTACACCGAGATCTCAAAATGAATTTAGTGAAAGAAGAAGTAGACAAAATGGCTCTTACGCTGGACACATTACACGATTTCGATTGTGCGGGAATAAACCGCACGGGTAACTTTTTCAGTCAACTGATGAATAGCTCGAGACCTTTCACATTGTACGGTTACAACACGGGCACGATTTTTAGTCGCGTTGCAGCCGTCCGGAGCCACACGGCTAACGTATCGTCTCTCTGCTCAGTGGCCTACGTGACCAAACGCGCTCTTTCATACCGGACGGTTTTAGTCGTACGGGAGCTGTGAGCGTTGCTTGGTTCTACGTTTTGTTTCAGTTCGTGTGTTTTTGTGGCTTTTTACGAAAAGTAGAAGGAATTGACGCTGAAGTATTAATTTCGCTAGTTGAAGTTATAGAACAAAAGGATATCTTTGATATCTATAAGGATAATAATAATATAAGGAACATTCCGACTTCCTCACGTCTCTTGATTAATTGGATGAACCCAATGAAGGCGATTGCGCCTTTGTATTTTCCTACGACGATAAAAAAAAAAACATAATGCAATGATTCGTTCACGATCCAAACAGAGTCTGCAAAGAACAAATAATGTCTTTAAACGGTTAAAATCGTACATTGTGGAAAGCAACTGTTAGGGGTGGAAATATAGCACTTCAACTGCCCAGGGTTCAAAGTTACGGATCACTAAGTTCAAGGATTATAATCATATAAATCCGTAATGTTTACAACTATTATATTTTATTATCGAGTGTTTCAGTGGTAGACTATTCCTTTTACATTCTCTACAAACAAAACTACAGTGAATAACTAATTTCTACTAATCTCAACTCTTTTTGCAATCGATAAACAAAACACTATAATGAATACTTAATTCTTTTCACACTGATTAACTAATCTTTATTATTCTAATTAAATCAAATTGGCATTGCTACCCCAAGACGAAACACCCAAAGAAATAGCTATGTTCGTGTAATGCTGGCTCGAATGAGCTTCTACTTTAGTTTGAATAAAAAGATACATAAACACTTTTATGATGGATATCTGACAATCTGTTCACCTACCTATTTACTAAAGCTCTCTCTAACTGGAATTCTCGTAGCCAAAATGGTCGCTTCCCGACCAGCAGCGTTTTCTCCGCTTCACAGGAAAACTAACTCTGTCCCACAGAGTCTCCGCTCGGCACACAAAAATACTGGTCCTAGATCTAGGTCAGTATGACCCTTTTATAGTTTTTCAGATTATCCAATTGTCTCTTTGTAAGTGTGTTTTGTTCGAGTCAGCTATTTCATAACTTTATGCACTATAACACAATGATGCTCGACTTTCTGTGACTTCGTCTTGGGCTAGTAAATTCTAAACTTTATTTTTTATTATATTTATCTATATTCATTTCTTAAACCTACCCTCTAATCTTAACACAACAGACCACGATTCAAAACCGTGCGAGTTTTTATCGTGCGGGCGAAAACGTGTAATGTGTAAACAGCGTTAGGCATAATGAACGTCTCCAAGCCCTGTTATGCCAACCCACGAAGGCAATGACTGACATTAACGATGTTCGGCGCCACAATAGAACCAAACCCCAGGATTTCGCTCAACAAGAATAATAAACTTCCGTTAAAACAATAACTAGCGTATACTAGAGGTGGGCGTTATTTAACGTAACAGGAAAAATAATACTATTAATGCGTTGCAGACTATTACCACGTTAATACGTTACGTAGGACACCCTATTATTTTTGTAACGTCAAGCGATAACGCAGGGAAGGAGACTGACGAACGTTCCAGAGAGGTGTTAATTCCAGTCTTGCATCAAGTAATCATATCTTCAACGTTACATTACAAAATAATACCTTGACAAAAATAACACCTCGACAAAAATAATACCTTGACAAAAATAACACCTTGACAAAAATAATACCTTGACAAAAATAATACCCTTTGAGAAAACGGCCAGCAGATTACTTTCTTCGCTTGCGTTAATACGTTACAATATTAACAGATGCATCAACTTACACACAGGCTACACATTATTAAACCCGAATAAACAGGATGTTTGGTGTGAGATTCCAGGAAATATTTCTTGCCCTTCCCGATGTCTGTATTCATTTAATAAAAGAATCCATTACACATAGTAGTTTATATGCAGAAATGCAAATTGACATAATAATTACTGCTGACATAAAATATTAAAAACATAAAACTGCTTTATAGAACTATCCTTCCCTAGGCCTTAGGGAATAGTTGAATTTAAACAATTATTATTGACACTGTGCAATTTAATTTAGTATAAAACTTTAACGTAAAATAATTATGTTTTTCAAATTTTTGTCATAAATAATTACTCTAGGTTTACATTTGATTTCTCATAATTTGTATATTATATATTTATTTAGATTTAATTATTTTGACAATTTTAATTGCATTTTGTTAGTAAAGATTTTCTTTGAAACATTTAACTTAAAGCAGCAGACAGCAGAAGAAATTACTTGAGAATCTTGGTAACTTTTTAACATAAAGTAATCTCGCTTGGAACCCTTACATTAAATGAATAATATATTTTTTAATGTTTATTTTAATTTGAAGCTGAGTATTTAAAATTTGACGTTTTTAAATTTTGAGTTATCAATAATTACTCTAAGTTTAAATCTTATTATTACTTTTATATTATATATTTATTTATTTACAGGTACTATCTAATCATTCTGAAAATGTTTGTTTTAATGTATTTTGTTAAGAAAGGCGTTTCTTGGAATATTCAAGTAACGCTGCAGACAATATTACTTGAGAATATCGGTACATTTCATTAAGTAATCTCGTCTGCAACAAAGTACTAAATTAATAAATAATACACCTTGCTAAAACTGTCTACTAGTAACTTGCCCGCAACGCAACATCATATTACCAAATTAATAGTTCAGTAATTTCGTCTGCAACGTTATATCAAATAACACCTCGGCAATTTCCCACCACCTATTAATACGTTACAAATTTAATACGTTATTTCAACCTATTACCAAGACGCCGTGGAACGTTGCAGACTATTACCACAATGTAACGGTAATTCCCATCTCTAGCGTATACAAGTTAAGGGTCCATATTGGCCAACCCTACAACTGTGATTTATTTATTAGAGAAATAAGTCTTTAGTCGATCCTAAAAGGATTGGTTATGTTAAAAGAATACATAATATTTGATTGAAAGCTTCATTTAACGTACAATACAATGAAAAAGCTTTATCAAAATATGTTTTTTAAAACCAATACGATATGTTTCGGAGGATTTTCTTGAATGTGTGTGTGTGTGTGCAGGGCCGGACACTTTCAAAAAATAAAAGTGATGGATTATATTATATATTTTACTCTAATGTGATTATTGCGACTATCAAAACCGGTCCTCGCCTTGGTTACAGGAAAATATTCTACATGCCGACGTAGTACAGAAAACGCATCTGCCGGCTACGCTGATTTACAGGAGATGGTGATGCGATGAAAAAACAATGAGCAAATCTTAGTTCGCGGGAAAACCGATCGCTAGCACGCAACCGACGATCGCTCTAGACTAGACGAAGAGCTTGTTTTGGCGAGAGAATTAAAACACCTACCACTAAAATTATGCCGACTTTATTCTTAGCCTATTTGACCAGTTTGCAATGTTGATTTACCGTATCACTTTTTGGTCAAATTTTATAACTTGAAGATTGTCTCTCTTCAATATAAAAATAAAGCATCTATGTCTTAATCAATCGTAATCAATGGTAAAGAATAAAGTCGGCATAATTTTAGTGGTAGGTGTTTTAATTCTCTCGCCAAACATGCCAACACTCATGTGCCAATTACCTTTTTGTTGGAAAATATAACAAAATGAATTCTAGAAAACATTTTACCTATAATTTACGTTAATTGGTAAACGCTCGAATGTTATTTCTGTTTTTTATTCACTCAAGTGAAACTTTATACCTACACTGTAGGAGGATGTATGGATTCAAATGATGAGGGGGAGGAGGACGGAAGGGGCGAGCATTCTTTGTAAATTAATTTTATATGACATTCTTTCATCTCAACCTTTCAACGTTCCCACTAAATGTGTCCTCTGACTGGAAATACAATTTCTAGGTATTGGCTGACGGATATCTTACCATTTTCGTACGGTTCACTTGTTTAGTTGTTTGCCCAGAAGATATACAATTTAATAATAAATCCTGACAAAACTAAGTACATGTACATGTATTTTAATTGAAAGCATTGTAAACCAGTCACCAAGTGTCTTTCTAGGAGAGGAAAACTTGTGGTAGTAAACTCAGCGAGTTCTCGTTATTGATAATAATCTTTCCTGGTGGAATCACATTTAAGCTACGGCTATACTTACACGAGCCGATCCGGTCCGTCGCGTAAATCCGTAGTAGTGGCTAAACCTAAAGCCTCGTTTACACGCTACGATAAATAATTGTAACAATATATCGTAACAATCGAATCGTTACAATTTATCGTAGCGTGTAAACAGGAGATTGTAGCGATTTATTGGAATGGATTGGATGGTTGGTGCTGGCCGGCATCGATTTCTGCGAATCGTAACGATAAATTGGAACGTGTAAACAGTAGCGCCCATTTACCGCTACGATTTGACTCAGTTTGCACGGGCCGTTCGCAGGAAAGGTTGTCGCACTAGTTCGTTGATTCCGTTTTACGTGTTTTTTTTTACCTTGTGTTGTTTTTATTCAATTGATAGCACGGCAGCTCAAACTCCTCGAGAGTTCTTGACTGAATTTTTTTAACTATATCGGAGTTTTACCTGCTTGTGGCTCATTAAGAGCAAAGAATACTCCGACAAGAATATAAAAGACATGGCGCACATAGCGCTCGTTCAAAAATCCGTTGGCGGACAGAAACACTGTTGTTAAAAAAATGAATGCATTGTGTACGGTTTATAAGAAAGAAGTATCAAAAGTTAAATATTCGTTAATGAAGATTGGACAAGAAATCGTTGCGTGTAAACAGTACTCACACTTTCGATTTATCGTAACGATAAATTGTTACGATTTATCGTAGCGTGTAAACCGGGCTTAACAGACCCGCACCGCTCCGACTTGTTTCGGTATACTCTCAGAGCATGAATACAATTCGGTTCCGCCACGCTCAGTGCGGGTCGACTTGGCTCGTGGGACTACGTTTTTTGCACCGAGTTGCGACAGATGACGACGCCATCTTGTTTTTGATGACGTAATATGCACCGACTTCCGACTTCTGAGTTTTAGCACCGAGTTGTGACGACGCCATCTTGTTTTTGATGACGTAATGTGCTCCGACTCGAGGGTTTTTGCACCGAGTGGCGACAGATGACGTCGCCATCTGTCGAAACTCGGTGCAAAAAACGTAGTCCCATAAGAGCCCATGTTGGGGCTATCGGCGCGGGATGTCTACTCCTACGCTATGGAATCCTTCTCTGAGGGAATTCTTATGTTCAGAATATACTCGGAAAATTTGCCCTGCAGAAGAAAACTATTAGGCCGGTAGCAGGAGTAAGGAAATACAAGTCGTGGAAAAATGTCTTTAGGGAACTCGGACTTCTTAAACGTTTAAGTATGTAGTGAGGTGCGGTCAAAAAAATACGGCGAGTAATTTTATTACAAAGTAATGACCTTACATAGAATTTGAATTAATCTACTGTAAAGTACTGTCCTTGGCTAGCGATGCACTCGTCCCAACACGGCGGGAAGAATTTCTAGAAGGGCTTTTATCCGCTTGACCGTGGCCATCAGATTTCGGGAATGGTGTCAAACGTTTTCCTTTTAGCACTTTTTAACTTCCCGCTAAGAGTGTGTGTGTGTATGTAAGTATGTGACCCGCTTATAATTTTTGAACGGCTTAACCGATTGGATCCTACCAAACGGCGTTCTAAAGAGTTCCATCAAACTTAGATTTCCTGAAAATGTCAACTAATTCGGGCCGGTAGGTTCTGAGAAATTTCGAAAAAACTAGAAATAATTTTTTTCAAATCAGGTTTTTTTGGAATAACTTTTAAACGGCTTTACCGATCAATTCCAAAATCTAATCAGATTTTAACCTTGAAAAGCGACGTCGATCGATACCAGTCCGGTCAAAATCGGTTAATTCGTTCGTGAGATATCGAGAACGAAAGAAAATCAAAAAAAGTGTTTTTTCTCAATTTCTCCGAAATTTTTCATCAGAAAATTTTTTGTTGTCGATTCTTTCAATGGACTCGAAAAACTGCATCGATTGCCGCAAATCGCATAAAAATCGGTTCATTCATTCGCGAGATATCGTGAACGAAAGAAAATAAAAAAAGTGTTTTTCCTCAATTTCTCCGAAAATTTTCATCTGAAAAATTTTTGTTGTTGATTCTTTCAATGGACTTAAAAAACTGCATCGATTGCCGCAAATCGCATAAAAATCGGTTGATTAATTCAAAAGTTATGGCAGTTCAAAATTACCAAAAATAGTGTTTGTTGTAATTAAACTTAGCGGGAAGTTACATGGATGGCCTTTAGGGTCAACCGTTTTCCAAATTTTTTATATTTGGGAAGAGCCAGAAGTCGCATGGTGCTAAATCCGGTGAGTAAGGCGGATGTGGACCGACAGATAAAGACAAAATTTTAAAACCCCCGATCGGTTGAACAGATTTTCTTGAATCATGCTGAGAACACTCTCTATCAAGTCACCTTTCAAACAAAAATAACTAAATCAAAATCGGTTCATCCGTTTGTGAGCTACGATGCCTCAGACTGAGATGCACCAATAAACTTATAGCACCCCTCTGTTTGCGTCGGGGGTTAAACAACTAGCGAATCCAAAGCGACTTGTGGCTCGGCGCGTTGTCACGATGAAGAAGGAAGCCATTTTCCCATTTCCCGGTTCTCTTTCTTCGCAAATCGTTTCGCAAACGTTTCAGTACATCCTCGTAAAATTCGGAGTTTACTATGCCCCTCACTATCGAAAACAAACAGCGAGTATGACCTTGATGTTCGACTTTGACTGACGTGTCTTTTTAGGGCAAGGTGATTTAGGCCTACTGGTTTTCCATCGAGAACTCTGAATTTCCGCCTCAGGATCATAGCCATAGACCCAACTTTCATCTCCGATTACAATTTTGGCCACGAAGTCCGGATCTCCATGTAGACGATATTTCAATTCCGTGCAAACTGAGACACGATTTTCCTTCTGTCCATCAGTCAAAAGTCTGGGAACACATTTTGCACTCGCTCGTCTCATTTGCAAATTATCGGTTGAAGTGCTTTGCATGGAATGTTCCTGATCAGGAAGGCCCCGCGTTACCACTCCGCTAAGGCTTGTTCAGAATAAAACTGAAAACTCTTAGCCCCCTATTACACTAGGCCGCCAGGTGAAGCCACCGGTGTCGCTGTTCGTCATGGGACATTGATTCTTATGGAGTCTACTACATTAGGGCAGCCGGTGGCGCCACCAGATTTTGGCTGCCGACTGGTCGCCGTGCCCCGCGACCAAGCCGGCAACCACTGGTGGCCGAGAATCGTAGCGGGGCATCGTATCTTACCGAGCTTATTACACTAGGCCGCCTGGCGGCGCAACCAGTCCGGCCACCAAATATTGTATGTACGTGTGCTGTTATTATCTTTAACTTAACTATTATCCTTCATCAGATTGTTTTGATAGTTATACCATCCGATAGGGAATTAAAAGTGATACAAAAAAGTTGTCCTGACAATTTTTGTTAAAATGTACAGTTTTGGTGTAATTAAGGTTTGAAATTTTAATTAAAATAGATCATTCTTAGGTATAACGTCATGTCAAGTTTGAACTCAATCGGTCAAACCGTTCTCTAGATATCAATTATTTTGTAAAAAAAACATACAGACAGACGAAAAGTAAGCACCCATGTTTCTATCGTGAAAAATTTTTATCTTACTGATGTTGGTATTGTAAATCACTGTTTTATTATTAGGTAAATATTTA